>JAZBHA010000068.1:0-46591 GCA_037464855.1 Iselma pallidipennis | reverse complement strand
GAATAACTTAAATATTGAAAAGGGACATTCGTGGTCTCTGAACAGGCGACGATTAACAATCTCCCTGGAGACTTATAACGCGTGAATTATTTTATTTCATTAAAACAGAATGAGTGAAAAAAGCCCATTTTTCTTTGTACGAAGATATGTCTATGTGTTAATTAAGTTGTGTTATACGTAAAATTTATACAAAAGTAAAAAAAATTAAACCAAATATTTGTACGCATAACAGGAGATAAAAGATCTGTGACTGGATCAACCAAAGACGACTAACTGAATTTTAGAGTGGAATTGAAGGCACCCACTGGAGTCGTGAAATTTATCACATAACCTTTTCATAGTCTCCTATTTCGCAACTGGCCCTAAGAATAAATATCATCAGAATCATGTCACAACGAACATCATTCAGGTCGCAATGAATACATAATGCATGTTTATCTTGTATGCAAGTGTCTCCTAACTTTTCTTCACCGGAAACTCTATATAAGAGAGGAAGAATGTATTATTTTCTAATAATATTGGGTGTTATAACTTTGTTAAATCTTCTTTTAGTTATTTATCTTCCTTATTGGAAATCAATATAGGTATAATAGTTAGAAGGGTGGCAATTATTTTTCCTTCCCCCCTTATACTAAGAATTTGGGATTTATACGAATCAAAATAAATGATTATTGTGTCTATGTAGGAAAATGAGAAATTAGGTTTATGGTGGTGGTGGTATACGTGGCTGCACATTATAGTAAATGTAAGAGCATAGATTATGCATCATCCCTTCACTGTTGCATAGAACAAACTGCAAGTAGTATGATGTTACGTGTATATGCGTGAGTCAGGAGGGTTGAGTCAAGTCCTTGGGGACCGGGACCTGGATGATGGAAGCTACCAGTCAATCCTGGAACGCGTCTTTTCAATCTGCGACGATGAAGCAGCACCCTTCATTATTTCTATATATACATACATACATATACTCATTCAGTCACTCACACTGACTTTTCACATTTTAAGAAGTGAACTTTTATTTTTAAATTGATGCTCAAAATTCCAATAAATTTCGTGGATCTGATTTGACTTAGCTTGGACAGAATAACTGGTGTTCCCTGGTCATCGTCAAGCCGTAGCTTGTGAAATATGTGGCCTCGGTGTTTGCGTGAGTTTTATTGGTACGGATGTCGCGCTTACCCTTACGACTGCTGTAAATGAGAACAAGTGATCTATTGCCTCTAGAGCTCGTAAATCGGACACATACTCTCTCACATTGGTGCGTAGTTCTGGCTATGGCTTCACCATTGTCCAGCAAAAGATATACATACATATATATACACCACTACATACACTGTTGAGAATCATGCGGTGGCGTAATCTCCGACGCTTTCCGTCTTTCTTTCGCTTTCATCCGGACGACGAATTATAGCTCTTGTCACGGCTGTTCATTTGTAGATGGAGTTTTTATCCCCATGAGGAAATCCCCAATCACGAGCCGAGAAAATTGCTTATCTCTGCAGGAGTCGACGGGTATGCGGGGCAAAAGAGTATACCGGGGGTAGAATAGTCGGGCGCGGGCGGCGGACAACTATGCGATGTTGAGACAATGCGTCGCGATGACGATGACGACGGTGACGATGATAGTGTTGGCGATGCTACACATCTGTGGAAAAGCACAAAGAGATATGTCAATTATTGTACGAGTACGACGACAATAACGGTAGCTCATCTATTTAATGACGCTTCTAATCAACACCGTACAACCAAAGATGAAAGATCCATTCATTTTATGGAGATTTATTTGACTGCCTCTGTTCGAATAGAATATTTTAATGCAACATTTATAAATAGACGACGTATTTTTTCAGGTAGATATTTGTTAAGTGATGAACGTCTCTTAAGGCGTTACCAAGGATTATTGAAATCTCCATGATGGAAACACTGCATTTCAGATAATTAAAGATACAATATCTCTAATATGCTTCCTATTGCGTACTTCTAATTGCATTTTGCAGCAAAGTCATTCAATTTGGTATGGTACACGATCACTCTAGTAATTGACAGGTCATTACTCAACATGAAACATTTCTATTGGTCGACAGTATAATTAACTATACATATTGACATCATTCTCCTTACTAAATTCTCACATCACACTAATAAATTAAATCTTCTGTCGTGTTCAATTTCTTTTTATAACTCATATTAGACAATTTCAAATTAAAAACCAAACCTTGTTAGTCCTTTGCTCTTTTTTTTCTGGATAAAGTAATAGACTAGGTTGGTCGTAATTAATTTTGGGATAAGCTCGTTTTCCGGAAGCGAGGGTTTTGGTTGTTGTTTGTCGATCACACCCCCACTAGTCAACAGTGACTCGTTATAAGCAAACAATTTTACTGGTCGCAAATTGTGAGGATTATTAGTTTACAACATTTAATATACTACTATACTGGCAGTGGCACTTTTATAGCTTATTGCTCAATTTTCAGCTAAACTTGGCTTTATGAGAGAATTACGAGCAATCACAATCATATAGTTAAAGTTTTAATTGGAATCAGTTGCAATTTAAGTTGTTTTCCTTCAAGTTTTATGAACTATGTGCAATTGAAGCGTCTAGAAAATACAGATGAGCAAATACATATGTATGTGTGTATGTGTATGTACATTTGTTTGTAGAAGCTTGCTCTACTAAATTGTCGTTTTTCTAACTTCATCTAGATAAAGAACCCTCCCTGATATTTCCAACAAATATTGCAATCAACACTTGACTAAAATATGTAGATAGATGTCAAAGGTCCGTTGATATTAACGAGCATAATGCACTTGCAGCAAACTGTGATAGTGAATGCGCCCTCATTATCGTTTTGCAACCATTTCGCCCTTTATTTCGGGGAGCATTCGACCACCTTCTAGGGGGCGCCGTAATGGGCATGGAAATTTAATAGCCGCACAATTCCGAGCAAAGGACAAAAACTGGCGAAACGAATGATCATTTTATGCTGAGGTCCCATTCATAACTGTCATATACGAATACAGTATTTTAGCACGGTTTTGTATACAGTGTACATGTGTGTATGTATTTTCTACGATTGTATTGTGAATACCGCCTGCCATAAACCGATTTAATAATCGACTGATTTGTTGTCTGTCCCCTTCATCATCGCCACGCTTGTTTTTGCACAAAGGTTTGTTAGCGATTTGTTAACATGTGATTCTATGCTATATTCGGAGAGATGGCTTTATATCGGATCTGTGTGTGTTTATGCAACCAATACAAAATCATATCCACTGTAAATCGTCAAGAAATTTAAAAATATAATTTCTTGTAAAAACATAAATTTAGAGTTGAAATAGACGTTAAAGAGTATTTTAAAGGGCTTCATCGTTGTACATTTTGAGCCTATTAAGGGTATATACAATATTCGGGCAACATATTTTGAGGCCCTTTGTACTAATTTGTCTTGCAGAATATGCACCCTTATTCTTTTCGTCCTAAAAAAAGGCATATGAGACTGTGTTTAATACAGTTTATTTATTTTGCAGTACTATTCTCGGGTAATTTATAAAATAATAAGGAAAAGCTTTCTAAAAGGGCATGACATCTCATATTTTTAATTAGCAATCTATATTAAAACCAGTTACATTTTTATTTAACATTCACCAACAATGACATATTATATTAATAGAGTCCATCTCGTTTTGTTATATATGTATAGGCATCCCATTTGCATACGAACTCCCTCAACGAGCGCTCGTTGCAATAAGAAGGCGGTCCACGGTAATGGATCCATTAAGGCCCAACGAATGTATATATATGTATATATAGGTATAGTATATTTGTGTGTTTTGTAATAACGGCCAGCAAGCGACAAGTTCTCCTTTCTCTTCTCTCTGTTAGTCTCTCTGATATGATTACATTCGGGGAGGTGCAGGTTTATACGGCCCTCGGGCGACCAACTGAGGTTGAATCCGCCGCTACGGGTCACCAGGTGACGATTTGTCACATCTCCAAGGCGGCAAACAAGCTAACGCCATTTCACGGACACTCACCAGAGGATTACGTACTAACCCGTCCATTTTCATGTGGATAATTGTAACGACACAAGATTCAACCACGCATACATATACCTATAGAGAACAAACACATACACATACATAGTTGGCAACAAAATTACCACAATTAACAAGTTGTGTTAGACTTTACAAGGGGGTCTAATGTCTGATTCGTGTTAGAGCATTAGGCAGACGTCAAGACGACAAAGACAGGCGATAGTGGCATTTCCTAGAAATGTAATTTTACAACCTCGTTTGTGTGATTAAATAGGCGGTTTTACTCTTCAAAACTGTCTTTGATTTGGTTGAATTATTTGTTTGTATACTCTTGAAATTGATCGACGGTAACAGTCGTTTCGATTGATCCAAATCAAGGGGTAACATACTGTATCCTCTAGCTGATGTTCTCCAATCTGGCCACATTTTTACCAATCGCCAGCCCTATTGTAAACATCTGTGACAGGTTTTTTAGCAGAAGAATATGATGGGCCTATATTTCATCAAACAATGCTGTCTAATCACCAACCATCCACACTGATCATTATTTCGACTGAACGAGAATAGAGTATAAGAGCAATATGTGTGTTATGTAGAGTGCCTGCCACTTAGTTATGTTGGTTATTCGATACCGCACATCCCCGCGTAAATAATTAGAATGATAATAGCTGAATAAAAATTGTATGGCAAACAAGCCGATGGGGTGTCTCTCCCCCTTAGAGTTTTGCGTATATATCGGACACTCTCTCTCAACTGTCAAAGGGAGCTCTGATAAATCTGTTTGCGGTGGTGGCCATCTCCTACCAAAGACACTATAGCAGGTTGTTGTTATAAAGTTAGGGGTGGTATAGATGTTTTGTATGTATACCACCTCGTCTAGTTATAATTTTTTCAAGCGAAGAAAAATACAAAGAGATTGTAAGGGGAGTGATTCGAGGATGGCCGGCAATGGGGGAAAAATTGATTCTGAATCTAAATAATAACATATGGCAACTAGACGATTTTTTTTAGAAAATAACAGATGAAAATTGTACAAAATGTTCCTAAACATACATGTAGATGTATATTAACAGTACAGTAGTCGTATCTCGAACTTTGGATAAATGAACATTCAAAGCAACATCAAACTTAGTCTAATTTAACAGGAGCTTTGCGTTGTCGGTTGACCGACTGTAATGGACTTTAAGGTCCTGGTAAACCAAACACGAAGCCTTGGGATATCAAACGGATTGCAATAATTGGATTTAACGTACTACAACCCAACTTAGTTATCCCTACTTACATAATGTGGGTTCAAAGTAATTAATATTAAACAACATCCTAGACTGAGTTTCAATCAATCACAACCTCACTTAAACATTCTTATAATTAACATACATACATATCTATGAATATAGATACAAAATAAACCAAAACAAGGACTCAATAATAAACCCAATTAGTGCTAATCCAATGAAATTATTAAAAGGGCAAAATTTTTGGATCTTCGTTTTTCTAATAGAATGCAAAATTATTAGAAACAACAATTGAAACAAAATATGTGACTATTTTGCGACACAAATTGTCTGAAAAAAAATTCAATTTGCCACAAAATACCGGAACGAATCGCTATCCATTATTCTTTCAGAAAATTTGAGAATTATACAGTTTAACTGGAGGGCCAGCCAGGTCAATCTACATTTGTATTGAATAAAATAGAACAAACTGTTCATTTCTTTTCTGTATTGCATTGTATTGTTAGTATATTGTCGATATGTATCCCTAACAGATGTGCTAGTGAATAATTGATAGTATTGTACAAGTAGATTTCGATTTATATCAGCTCCCTTTTGGTCTTATATTGCGATACATAAACAGAAATCACCCTTTTTGACGAGCTTACGTATATACAGAAAAAAACCTAATTAGTTTCTTCCCTATTCTTGAAAAAAAATTACTTATTTATGGCAAATTTTACATTTTTCGGTAGATAAAAGAAAGGGTTTAAAATGAACAACTGTTCGGCCAAAAATGATGAGCACCCATATAATAGAATTACACAATCTCCGACTATTATCTTTCCCTATCTCATCCCTCATTATATTTGAATCGAAAATCAAAGTCAGTGAATGGAACTGTCCATCCTGACAAAAGATTCTTGGTACTGGTTGATAATGCATTGCTTATATCCTGTCATATTACAAACTCATCAATCATTAAATAGTTGTAAGGATTGCTGGATTATATTAAAACTTGAGACCATCGGTCAATTATGGATTAACAATGTCTATTACTCGGTTATACGCATTAAATTAACTAATCTTATGCGTAGGGACTCGGAGGAATTCCTACTATTTTGTTGTTGTTGTTGTTATTAACAATTCAACCTCAACAAATTCGCATACACGTAACGACAAACACACGAACAGGTCAGAACTAATGAACAGGGAGCAATTGATAATTCGTTTATAACATTAACAATGGTGCATAATTACATAGTTCAAACCATAGTTACGGAATAAATGCGATTATATCAAACGTACATAATGCTAAATAATTATCATCGTTGCGTGTTGTGAAATCCCTGCAGACAAATTAGTGTTCTGCGGTCCAGTTGTCGAACGTGACGTACATTTGCCAATTGTGTACATGTTATTTATGGAACATACCTATATCTGAAGATAAATTATATTACACATAGGTCGCATTTACTATAAATTTAATTGATCATCAGTGACTGGTCTGTCGCTTTTACTCAAAGACTAACATATACCATTGTTCTATGTAACCCAATGGTCGATATTATTTTATAACTTCTTGTTCTTGCAGCTATTATACAATTATTAGCAAAAAAACTAACCTATAGGTAAAGAAAAATCTGATAAGCACTCTTTTGAGAATCACAGAAGAATAAATACATCTTCATTCATAGCGATAATTCTTCCAATTGACATGCTACTGGTTTGAATTATCGAATCGAAACCTTTAAACCGATTTCCATAGATGATCATTTCTACCATTTGGCTTGGTCATATTTCTATTTAATCGACTTGGTGGTAGTGGTGATTGTCTTTCATTTTTCATTTTGTATTATTGAAATGAAATCAGCCGAATAAATGTTCGATGCACAACATAAACTTTATATTATTGAGATTCTATAGTTTGTTATTGTGGAACGGCGTGTTAAGACCACACAGTCAATAGGGCAAGGGTAGAAGAAATGATAAACACGTTCTGTTGTGTTGTGTTGTGTTCATAGGGCTGAGGGGTTGGACTAGCCAGGCGTGACGGTGCCAGATGCACCCACCTTACAACACTAACCATTACAATTAATTACTGGAGTTTGACTTGATCCTAGTGATTTATGATTGGACTACCCTTTAAGGGATTTGAAGGGGTATCATAGATTTTGGCTACTATTATACAATATTGTCACCTGTTTTGTCTTCTTGAATGGTCGAATGTAGCCAAAATCATCTAGACTGTCTTTTATTGTTAGAAGATTAGAGCTCCTCTTCTATACCACCTTCCATTTTTGTGGTAATTGTAAATATCTAAAATAGGACTTTATTCAACCCATCAAATGTAATGATACCAAAGAAACAACAATTAACAATAAGAGACTGTTGCACCATCATTTTTGTACTAATCTGATTGTCCATTAAAATGTGTAAAATGGTCGTTATGGTTGATTGTTGCAACAGTTATTTGTGTTAATATAGTACATGATATTGAATTGAAGGAATGCCATATCGTTGCCGTCGTCGTCACTGTGGTAGTTATCGCGTCCATTACAATAGCTGTGTGTGCGAGGTAAATACCGGTGTAATGGGCACGTGGCTGGCCGATGAGCACCAGGGGACGCACTAACGCCCTACCAAATGCCTAGGTATCGTCTTTGTCGTCGCGACTCACAGACAAACAGTGTATTTGAAAATTGTCAGAATAATCCCATTCGCGAACAACAGCATTATGATACGATTATTATAACTGCAAAACATTCGGTGTTGTGTATCAAATTAAAATACCTACACATACATGCACTACATCTGTAAATTTCATTTGTGTTATCATATAAAATTCCAATGGAGGATCAATTCCACTTCCGCAATAAAAATTCTTTTCCGATATAGCATCAATAGAGAGACAGTAAGTTAATTTCCGATATAGAAAATGATCCCCATGTACTATATACATACCTATATGTATGTTTCGATGAAGGGGCAATTAGTCACGTCTCGACGGAGTTGTGTTAAAGGGAAACAATGACAACCTTCCGGTGCATCGTGTACATTGAATTGTTTATATTGCTGTCGTCGGAGGTGGACCAACGATAAACATTATAGTGGTATATTGGTTGGTATTATTGGTCGAAAAGGCACAATATACACTTTTAATGCTCTGAAAGCAAATATCTATAATAGGTCATCAATAGTACTGAAATAATAAGTCAGAACCTAGCTTTTGTTAATAACTAATGTAAACAGTATAGTCGTACTGATATAATTCCACATGTAGGTATGTGTTTCTTGACATTTAGGATGTGCAATATCCTTCCGCGGGAAGCTATTCGTTTTCATTCCCGTCGCAATCAGACTCTTGCCGACATCATCTGGCGACCAGCGAACATGTGTCCTGGGAATTGCAGATAGTGGTAAATGGTTATTGCAGCCAGCAGCACAGCGCGCCTTTCATATATGTATTGACTTTTGGCATAATGCCTCTGTATATTGGCAGTTTGGTGGGTAATGGGGCCGGTGATCAGATCTCCGTCGGCGGCGGCTTCCATATGTGGCTGTCGACACGACCGCAACAATGCGATAAAAACACCAACACAACAACAAATTAACTTCTCTGGCGCGGCCGCTAGTAAAAACATCTCTAACCTGTATTTGTGTGTGAGATGCCGACGATACGATGAAACAAAGATATTGTTAGTATTATTATCGTCGATGTCATTCGATTAGATGGAAAAACACTAAAAAACAAATAACAATCAGTGAACGGGCGTGCCATGGAACGTGGTAGCGGTGGCGGTCGATGATGATGATGGTTGTTGTCGGTGGTGGGTATCTAACTGTGGACGGCAATAGTGAGCAATCGGATAGTCGTAACTGGCGGGCCAGGAATTGCCCTCCAGGGTAGCATCATGCCACCGACCTCCATCTTACCGCCGTCTTCCATCCACTTTCATTTACTGTCGCTATATCTTCTTAACCCTATCTAGGAAAACATGTGCCGAAAAGAGGAATGAGATTGGCGATAAAACATCCAATAACGCGTCCGCAACCCAAAACAGGTACGGCGGCGCAGTGGCGGCACCACGAAAAGGTCACACACACATTATCAAAGATAACACAATTTTCTTTTACTAACAATAAGAACAAAAAATTAATATAAAAAAGAACACTCCACTACGTCAATATTTAGAATGTCCATTAATTTTTCGCATTTCTGGAGGAAAAAGTAAATCATATTTAAACACGAAATGGAAAAAGAGAAAAATCTCCATTATCCCTATAAATCATAATTACTGTTCAATGTAGAAGATTTCGTGGTAAAAATTTTTGCCTGATATGTTTTATTTGGTGGTAAACTGAAAGAAAGATGCCATCGCAAGCTGACTTTCCGGATTCCCCAACGACCGCTTCATCTAAATATCGGATTATTTATTCCTTTTTGACACATCAACTCTAATCAACTTGAGTGATAACTTTTTTATTCTCTTTGCTTTTGTATAGCTTTTCTATTTATTTGAATGCAAAGTGGATATAAACATTACTTTTGATTTTCTTAAGGATATTATCACCATCCCTCAGAATCATTCATCTTCATAATGACGACGACTATCATATTTTCAATGCATTGTTATTTTTAGCACTTTTTTATATTCCAAACTTTAGTGGTAAAATTTGACAATACAAGTAGTTATTATGTGTTTGTATGACAATACAGTAACATGATATATTTATTACTTTGTTAAAATGTCAAGTTATTACTTTTTACCAAATTGGCTTCCGCATTTTTTGGTAAACGTGTACGAAATGTGCTGACGGTTTCTTGGTAAAAACAGGTAAAAGTTATAAATCAGTTGAAAAGCGTGAGAAATTTAAACTCAACTAACTACCAGGAAATATGTCAACCCTTCCATCTCGCCAAAGGAAATCTGTTGACAGAGTTGTAATATATCCAATGTCCCTACTGAAAATTAATGGAATTGTTTAGATCCATTAATCAGTTTAAAACTGGCGCAAAGTTTGGATTTAGATTATGATTTATTTGAATATTATTTTAAGTGTTGACATTTTTTTTGTTGAATTATTAATTGTGATTATACTAAATTAAAATTTAAAGCGTCTTGTCAGTTGAACTTAAACATATTTTTTTTTCTTCAACATTTGACTGATGAAAGACTGTGTTTGTTGTGCATATAGATTTACGTTTTATAAATAAACTGAAAGATGTTGTGTGATACCGAATACATTTATATAGCTATACAGTGATGGATTGGGCAAGTAGGCCAGGGAATTTCGAAAAGCTCAACAGGATCCTGCACTCGACCAACTGATTATCCTGCCACCTCTTCTTTTGTCCTGAAGTTGATATGCACGATATAAGCTACAGTCTGGGGTGAAAATTTACAACACCACATTCGAGTTTTTATGATCTAAATATCTTAAATCCAGATTAGGAATTTACATATTATAGGTACATAAAAAACAAATAGACAATTTTCTATGAAACCACATTTTTCTTTTCTGGTTAAAATTTACTTGTCTTTGAATTGCTGAAATTTTACTAATAAATAGCAAGCAAACTTTCAACCATTTAACATGCACAAGAATTAAAGATGCGTTAAGTCCAATTTTCTTCATTAGACTCAATCTGCATTCCACCCTTCGCAATGCTTCGTTGCTTTCCTACTACGCCTCTTCCTCTTCTATATCTCCTTCTTACAACAAGCTAGCATTTTTATGAGCCCTTATAAATTTGTTTAATTGGTCTTTCATGCAAACTACACCGTTCCAAATTCATTTGATTGTTCTTCTAAAAGTGACTGGAAGAAATGGAATTGTTCCACTATGCTGACAATAAAAGTCTGTCCAAAGTATAGTCGCATTTATTAAACAATACCACACCATATCAAACAAGCTTTGTCTTAATCTATCGATACAGGAAAGAGAATCTACAAAACCTGAATGTTTACCTACACTTGTTTACTGAAACTTATAAGAAATGATCCTATAGGTATTAATAAGAAAAGCACAGATTTGCAGAAAAATATTTAACACCGAGAATATTTATTAATAATTTGGATTTTCAATTTCCTACATAAATTCTATGGCATTGATCAAAATCAATGTTTCTATAGGGTCATTCCATATATAAAGGGCAAAAAATAGTCCATTTTCCATACATAATAAAACGAATGTGTATGTTGTAATGTAAATAATTGTAGAATCATAATTATAGTTTATCAAATGTACAATGATTCCAACAATTTGAAATCAGTGAGAACTTTAGATGGATCATCATATAAGGTTACGATTCCGGAAACGGTGTGGCGCTCGGAAATGCTCCGGGGATCTGGAGAGCACTGCGTTGGAAAGTTTCCGGATAGCTCCTTGGTAAGGTTGCGTTATCGGTCGCTAGAGTACATCAGTGTGGCATAGAATCAGCCACCACCTCTCCATCACCGCATCATCCATCCCCACTACCATTAGGGAACAGATAATAACGCAACAATACCGCGGGGTGTAACCAAATGTGACGTTGTTGGCATTTCATTGGACTAGTCGATTTCCCGCTATCCCAAGCGATTGGTTGAATGAGCCAGGGTGGTGGCATGAGAGCCGCCCCTGCCCTCGCCGGACGCCTAGCATCGGTCTCTGGAGGTGGGGCTGAGTTGCCCTGGGGAGGCTCTGCCGGCGCCGCGGCGCTACCAAATACCAGAACGTGTACCACTCCACCCCCGAGAGGTCGCAGCCGTCAAACCTTGTAACAGACCATTCGATGCTTATCAGCGTCCCAGTCGTGTTTATCCGGTTGTTGAGTGAGCGCACACAAGTGGTCTCTCGCGAGATAAATTCTAAAACCCCATCCGTTTACCTCCATCGGGACTTAGAGGCTATGACCTGCTGCGTTAATAACATTAACAAGACCATCGTGTCGTAGTAAATATAGATCATAAAACTATACATTAGATAAATAACTGTCACACAGTGAGTGCGTGTTTAATTTATTTATTTACTTATTTTAAATAAATTTTAGAATTAGACATAAACATATTGAAGATATTGTGGTGGTGGACATTTGGACGGCTATTAGCGAAATCGTAGAGCCGTCAAAACGCGGTCCGACGAGAGCAGTCAGCCGGTGGAGCGCGGCTACCCGACGGCGTCTCCGTGGCCAGCGCTATCGCTACCGGCGCCCGATCTGGACCCGGTGGCCGCAGCCTGGGGTCGCAAATTATATCCCGGCACGGGCGCACCAAGAGTCGCCGCCGGACCGGGCCTAATGTTTGGCTTGCACCATCATCAGGATGCCACCGGCCTCCATCATCATCATCAACCACGTGGACCCAGTCTTAAAGAGGAACCACTCACGACAACCAGATCCTGGATGCAACCAACTGTTCCCGATCAGAATGGGTAAGTCATTTTTAATGTTTTCAAATATTATTGGAATTGTGTGTAGACACAACAAAATAGAACAACCATGTTCCACTTCCATTCTGACAGATTTGTTTACATTCTACGTTTTGCAAACATTGAAGTGAGAAGGGTGAACTTGTTATAAGTTGAATGAATATGTATTGTACACGATTTTGTATTTTAATTGTACAACAATTTAATGAATTGCCTTTTTATAATCGGTATTTTCAATTAAGGATTAAAATATTGAAGAAAAAAATTCCCAACTTTTTGACTTGTTAATACGTATTCCACCCTAACAAAACTATGATAATGGTAGTAGGAGGGTGTCGTACTACATAAATCATTGCAAGATATTTCGTTACAAGCGACACTATTTCAACATAATCACCAAAATCAACTAGTCTATTGGCGGTTGTTACAGTCGCTGTATGGCTTCGTTATACTCGTATACTCGTACTACACTATATTGTGCGCTCAATTGACCGCATGAAATAAATGAGCGAAAAACTGACATAAACACTGCCATTATCTGATTTGCGAATCCTATAAATACATCCCCCAATGCTATCTTTTACTATTTGTTCGATATAATTGCCTCATTAATTAATTCCAGCTGTTTTATTCAGAAAAAAATACCTAGTGTAAGATAAATGTAACAATACTAGGTACAAGTTCATCTAGAATCCGTCTAAATGTCAGTGGAAATAGAGTACGAGATGGCAAACAATTTATTTATTTAATATTATATGATAAAGATATTGATTTATTGTTAGAAGAATCGTCAGAATTCCATTTTCACATTTTGGTTTTTCCCTTCCAGTTTTACTATTCGATTGTCTTGTGTCGTATATAAGTGTAGTTAAGATCACATTTCTTATCAATATATGCCAATTGAATAATACCGTAAAGAGAACAAATATGAGAGAAGGAATTCTCAAAATGCGAATATAACATTTTTAGATTAAATTCACTTTAAAGTTATTGCAGTGTATTTGGAAAGGCGACGGTCGTATATGGAAGATGCCGTTTTATTAAGCTGTAAAAAGCTTCTATTGATGTACAAATTTTATACTTATATACCTACTTGTCTACATATTTTGCACATACTATACATATCGACCTATAGAAAAATTGATCGTTTCACGTATCTATATGCAAAATACTCCTATGTATGTCAATATTGTAATTATATGAATGACTTGAGGCTTCTTCACCTGCCATTCATGTTGTTACACGGGTATTCGACACAGTAGATTAACACTCATTTGCGATATTATTAATTGGATCTTGTCATCAATGTCAGTCAGGAAGTTTCCAGTACCATCAATCTCTCTCACTGTTGTAGTCTAACAGATTATTAAACTCAAAACAGATAGAAAGTTACACGTAATGCAATAAATATTTACAGGTGGAACATATTTCCCTCACATCTATACCCACTGTAATTGTTTAAGAGCTTACTTGAAAAAGTTCGAAAAATATTTCAGGATTGTAAATCATAGATTTTACCTGTCTGGAAATTATGAAACCAAAACCAAACGTTTCAAAAGAGAATAATAATGTTGTTTTTGAGGAAACGTAGATTTTTTTACAACCGTTATAAAATACTAAAAAGGACAATTGTAGTAGAAAAAGGGTCTATATTTTATAGATTTCACTTAACGAAATTACTTAAGCGTTATGAAACTTTTTAACTTGACAAAAGATGATGTTGATCCATTTATTTTAAAGTATTAAATTAATGATGTCGTGTGCACTGACCACTAGCATAAAATCTGATAAACCATTATATCATAAAATTAATAATGTAGTTGAGTGTCTTCTTCCAGTTATACCTAAAAATCGATTCTATATAAAAAAAAAATGAACTCCTATGGTATTCGTATTGTTGCAGAAATCAGTTTCGGTTTGTTTTGAATGTAAAATTGATAGGGAGCAAACGAACAAACCGGGCATTTACCACCTTCATTAACAGCAAGGTATAAATTATCGCGTTCGTATAATTCACGCAACTGGAGGGCATATTTCAGTTCTCTCTCTCTGTGTGTTATGTATGTATGTCCTATGAACCAACTGAAGCCTGAACGTCGTTTCAACCAAAAACGGTCGTCTCTGATTGCCATTGATCCTGGTCGCGCTTATGTGGTCAACCTTTCACATACTATAATATGAACCATTGCTACCACCCCTAGAAACCTACCCTCTACCCACCTGACAAATAGTATTGCAAATTTTTAATAAAAACTGCCCTCAACCAACCAATTTGTATTTGTTACCTGTTTGATAAATGGAAGTGATGGGGAGGGTCGCTAAGTTAGACCTGGCTCAAATATATTATAGATTGACCATATTTAATTTGAATGATTCATTAATGTACTTACATTTGTAACGCTTTTAAACATTCAATAATTACTTGATTTCATGAGATAAGTTTATACAATTACATGGAGTACCTACCTAACATCATCGATTTGCCAGACGGACTGACAATTAATATTGTTTTGAAGGAGTGCCACGCTATAACTAATTTTGTAAATGGCATTGTCGTTTCCTGAATATGGTTGTACATGTACGTTTATATAGAAAAAGTGGAAATCCTTTTGTCAAACAACTTTATATTATAGTAGTAGGATATAAAGCGGTCTTTTTTGACATGTTCAAGAACACACGTATATTAAGTCATTGTTTCGCCACAACTGGCATATTTTCATTAATTGGTCCAACGAAAATAGAAGTCGACAACATTCCATTTAAACAATTCGTTGTAATGACTTCATTAGATTGACAAAATTTTCACAAAAGCATCTCGAACTTCTGTGTCCAAAATAGACGATAAATTTGTGATTAGAATAACATTTAGCACATGTTAAAAGCTTTATACACGTTCGTATCTCTGCTGTTGTGTCTATGTGTATGGACATATCAGATCAAATTGATCGAAATGGTACCTAAGCAATTATGTGGACCATAGCTATACACAATAGCACCCGCATTGACCACCTTTAACCAACCCTTCTGCACAGATGGTGTTGTGACACTCCAAATAATAACGTTTAACCACGTTATCTGTTAATGTTAAATTAGATTAGGGTGTGACATTCGTACATACATACATACACACATATCCATGTAGTACCACTTTATTATGTGTTAACAGTGTGTGTAATGTTTTTATGTATTTATCTAATTTTACATACATACATACATCCATATGTGTAAAGATGTAGTTGTGTCATTTTTACAATTTAATTAAAACAGAATACCTACCATTTTAATCTCATTAATGTAAAAAAAATTATCAATCTTTTAATTATTATTATTATTATTATTTTGTAGGATTGGTGTTGGTCGAGCACATTTCGAAAAACAACCACCAAGCAATTTGCGAAAGTCGAATTTCTTCCATTTTGTGATTGCATTATATGATCGAGCTGGACAGCCTGTGGAAATCGAAAGGACGGCTTTCATAGGATTTATCGAAAAGGATCAGGTCAGTATCAATCTATATATTTTCTTTCTTCTTTTCTTTTCTTTTTTTTTTTTGTTCGGTTATAACGACTGGTATAGGAACTTAATGTGAATCAATACTATAGACGTTGTAAATGGAAATAGATACTTATAATAAGAAAAAAAATTATACCAATATCTATATAGCGTGCCCTAATAAAATCTGCAATTGTTGAGAGCCACCACAAAAAAATTTGATTAGATTTTTTGTGTGTAGAAAAGTCTACCAGCAATAAGAACAAACAACCGAAGTACAAACACTTTTTATAAGAAATGTCTTCATTAAATCATTTAAGCTCGAAAAATTGTTGTTAATAATAATAATTCAGTTTTTTTCTTCAATTTCCATCCGTTATTAGATATTAAAGTGAGCCACACAATAACCAACTTAATAAAATAAATTTGAGTTGCATAATGATTTCATTATAAACGCAAAAGCTTAATTGTTGAGTGTGTTTTTCTAATAATTTTTCACTATTTTTGCATAAAAATTTATGTAAATTTAAAATATGTAACGAATCCAATTAAGAATTGTTTACAACATAGTAAAAGTATTCCGACTTTGATCGACCATGTTTGTAGATATTTTACATTCCCTTCAAGCAACAGAAACAAGCCTATTACTTAACAGTAATTATATGTAAAACGATTAAAACTAATGTTCTAGACATTGTTTAAGTATTGAACGAATCTTTGTGTGTGTGTGTGTATGTATGTGTAGGTATACGTCGGTGGTCGCTAGTCTCCATTAATTAATTACCTTGATTACAAACTAAAATAATTAGAAGTCTGTAGATGTAATGCAACCTTTCATCCGATTTACTCGAGTTACTTTTATATACTACATAGGTGCATATACCTAACATATGTATCAAGTCTGCAGGGCCGTAACCGAAACTAACTTGTAAGGGTAAAACCTGAAAGTATCCAGTATTCACAAATAATCGTTTAGGAGTAGTTCAGCTGGGCCAGCTACCTTCTAATTACGGCCCTGTAGGTGTAGGTGTATATAACTACTAGGTATGTAATGTGCATCTAGCTTGATTAAAAAGTGGTAAACAAATCTTATCGCACTAAGTAAATCAAGAAACACTATGTTGTATTGAAATTTTGATTAATGATAGTATAAAAATTAAATTTTTCCTCATTTCGTTATTAAATGATTTTGTCTTCATTATTGCGAGTGGTTTTATTGATTTCATGCTAGTGTCAACTATTTAATAATTCTAATATTTATTTATATAAAATTGTTTTGTGGAAAATCTACTTTTTAGTTTTTAAAATTTTTGTTTCTAAATACTACATGGACTTTTATCATTGTCGAAATGGACTTGATCTTTGGCTAGGTTTTCGGCTAGATCTGTGTTGCCATGGTATCCGGGCACTTCGTATATAAAGAGTACAACACAAGCAGTAGCAATAACAGCAGTAGTAGCAGCAGCAACGTAGGGAAAGTGAGATGAATAAATACAGCGTGTTTTCGGGACGAAAGGGGCTGAGGTGACTTGGCTTTTGGGAAAGTTGTAGACGGGCGGTGGTGGTAGCGGCAGCGGTAGTGGCGTAGTGGTGGTAGTGTAGAGACGGGGTGTAATTGTGTTCGTGGCGATGCAGAAGATTAGGGCGCGAGTCGGGCAGAACATTTATCATTGGAACCCAAAACCAGAGCTGAACGCCGGTCACAACAGAAACCATTATCGCACAACGGTTTCCGAATTTTGCACAAACTCTCTCTCTACTCTACTCTAGATTTATTAAGATATATATAAACGATCGGCTAAATTGCTAATATCCCTCTTTGTTCCAGGAAGCTGACGGCCAGAAAACGAACAATGGAATCCAGTACCGGCTCCAGCTGCTTTATGCCAATGGTGAGTATATAAATGCTATTCCTTTAAAAGAACGTATAGACTTCGACTGGAGTGAAAAACTATTGCATTGTAGCAAATTGAATGTAGTATATCGTAAATCTTTACAAACAAATTCCCATATCAAATTTCAACTCTTTCTCCATTTAAATTTCGTCAAACGATTGAATACTTGAACGATTTGTCGTTTAAAGTTGGTTGTAAAATCAAAGAAAAGCAAATCCTACTTTATAGTTAAATCACATTTCAATTAAAAATAGCAACTCTTTATTCGTCAAAGCATTCCGTACAGAATCTGCAGTAGTAGCATTGACAAAGTCCAAGAAGAATAAGACAAAGAAGAACAGCGCCCGTTTTGGTTGATCTGATTGACCGGTTGGATTAATTATCCGTCTAATTAAAAGCCACGTCCTGACTGAAGCGATTTGTAATTCCTCAATCGTCCACCCCATCCGCAAACCAGTTCTCCCTTATATGCACCGCCGTCTTATACTGCACTAAAGTGTAAATAGTGTTTTTCCGAATCGCACACAAAACGTAAAAGGTAAACCGAACATGGTCGGCAATACGAGCAATCGACAATTGATAAACCATCCACTAAACTAATTAATTAATTAATTGCATTTACAAGCACTCTGAGAGTATGTGACCGGCCTCTCATTATTACGTAAACGGGCAAAACCGCTGTTCTGTCAGCACACACTCTACAATGTGTATACCAGTCTGTATATATATACCTATGCGTATATAGTAGGAACGTGTCCGTTGCTTGTTTGATTTATTCCTGCTATTAGTCTATGTTATAAATCTTTCACCACCATCACGACCAACTGTTTGCTACAGTTTGATACAGTCTTTGAATTGGTTTGATGGATCTCCCACTGTCTCACTGGCCACAGAATCTTGACCACTACTAAAGCAAGGGTTGTGTCCGCTGAGATAAGACGGCTCTTGAGGAATTTGCGGTGGCAGTATACTGGTGGCTTGTGGCTTCTCCTTATTTCCGACCACCGTAACCGTCGTCTTCGTCAAGACGACCGACTTGTAGAACTTGTGCGGATTTGTTTTGTACTCACCATACAAGATACAAGATTATGTTTACTGCATCACATAAATAATTCTAAACTAATGAAATTGTTTAGAATTAATCACAATGTTTAAATTTAGATTTAAAAAATCACTATTACATGTTCGACAATTTGTTAATACATAAAGTAATAATTTATGATAGATCGTTGAGAGTGAAACGGGTGAATGCCTTGCACGTAGCTTAAGAGATTTCCGTAAAATATATAAGAACAGAAAACGTAACATGTATAGTGAACCGACGCTATATCTCATTTGCCACGGCACACCTCACTCAGTATCATCCCCGAGGAGCACTCTTCCTCTCCTTATTTGTAATAAAATAACTCCACAAATGCTCTCCCAGGACTAGAAAGATGGCGTACCCTTAGGCTTTACCAACGCCCTAGTCTTTGTTCTGGCGCTATCGCACAATATGAAGGATACATTCTTGCTGTATAATACTAGACGTTCTATACTCTTATCAGAGGCCTGTTAGTACCCAACTTCTCTCTTTCTCTCCCTTGTCTCTTGTTCCCTTTAACTACTGTATAGTATATCTAGTAACATCCAAAGTATCGAAATAGTTTGACGTGTGCCGTAAACTTTACTATTATCATTTTAATGATCCAATAGATGGACCAACAGGAATGTTCACACACAAGGCGATGTGAATGATGGTAATAATAGTTTCAGCCAGTCGTAACCACGTAATACTACTTCGGTCTCACAACTTACTAATAGAAATGTTTCTCTGACTCAATAATATTGACACAAATAATGTATGATTTACTGTTACAGGCGTACGACAGGAACAGGATATCTATGTAAGACTCATCGATTCCGTCACAAAACAGGTGAGTTCCATTTTAATTCCTTCGTCTAATCTCTAAAATCACTCAGATCCACACTAATGTTGTTTAATGAAAACATCTATTTTATATAAAAAAGTGAGTAAGTTTGTTGGTGGCAATTAGTAACCATAAAGTGCATAAACCTTCATCATTTATAATATGCAATTAACTAATGGGTTGCTAAGGTTAGTACCTAGCGTAAGTTGTGAGCAACTTGTATAGATGTATACAATACAACACCATTTACTTGAGTGGCTAATGATAGACATGCAATCTGTAGTCACTCCCTCACACCTATCCTTCCTTCCTTACCACCACCATCGTTACCTTCTTCTATACATTAAAATTTAAAATTAGTTCACCTTTTAAATGGATTAAAAATTTCCTACTAAACAATGTAGCAAAATTGAAGAAAAAGTCACATATATGTGTGTTACAAATGTCAAGTGTTTGTTTCTTCTAAATGGAAACGACATTGTGCAGTCAGTCAGTCAATTTACAGATCGGCTAAAGGATTTACTTGATAAGAACGTAATGAGGGTTGAATATTTCCTGTGTTGTCCGCAAAAACGGGGGACGGGAGGAAGTGTCGCGTGGCGAACACGTGGCCATGATTGCATCCATCCGATACTATCTCATTTGAAAGAAGATTATCGGGCCCCCGTTCACCCACACTATTTAAAAACTTATATACAATACATATTCATAAAAATCATTGAAGATAACGGTGTTTGTTCAAAGATAATGACGTGCATAGAAAAAGGAGGAGGGTCGAATTGGTTATAGTATCGAATATGATGATAACAATCACGCAAACAGGCCTTAGTTTTTGTCTTTGTTACTATAAAACAATTATTATCGACTAGGATATTGTTTCTTAGAACTGGTTCGCTTCTCATCCTTCTTGGTTCTTGATTAACATATATTTATTATATTGCAAGATCGAATTGGCTGATAACCGAGGAAATTTAAATTATTGTTGTCGCGTGCGGCACGCCAAACGCTATCACTTCGGCAAATTATTTAATTAGATTATCGGTATATGGTGAAAATTAGATCGTAGTCTAGGGTCTCCAGGTTTTTTTTCTTCTTTTTTTCTACCTCTTATATTGTAATTAGATAAAGACCCAATTTTCTTGTTAACAGCTCTACAAAGGACGGTTTTGTCGTCGCCCCCGCGCACGCAGAAAAAAAATTGCCTACTAACAAAATCTGGTAGCACAATTTTTACACAAGTCAAGTTGATGGAGTGAAAAGGGGAAAGCTTAACGCGTTTAAGTTCTTAAATTTAATTTTAGTCAATCATCTAACTTCAAGATGGTTTGAGGTGGAATTTAATTTCGTGCTCGTCGAATCTACAAACGAACAGATACACGGAAAGCGAAACGAAGGAAAGTAAGAAGTATAGAGAAAGAGAGATGTAGCTACATATACCTATATATAACAAATATAAGAGTATTCAATTGAAATGGTACAGTGAAAACGACAATGACAACAACATTAGATCTTCTTCAGTTTGTTTCTTATTACATAATTTATTTAATTATTACGCTGTGCGAATTTGGTAAACGGGGAAATGTTTCCGTCTGTGATACTACACTGCTACCGGTTCATCTTACCCCCCCTGTTTCACTCTCTTAGCGGACTACTAAAGTGGTAGAACAACACATTGGGTGCTAATTCCATTTAGAGGGCATAGGGCTCTGTTTGTCCGACCTTTTCGCTTCTAATTTCATTATGTTCAGCTTTGTCATTTAGTACAACACCAAGCGTACTGACGATAAATACATAAAAAAGTAAAAAAAAATTATAATCGTTTGACAGTCCCCTCAGCTAAATTTATTGATTGCACTAATAGTTTAGTAATAGTTTAAGAATTAAAAATATTGGGTTGATGTGATACTCATACTTCGAGATGCCTCCACATCCAGGTTATAACATATGCCACTGTAGTCTTGACATAAATAATAATGATGGCATGAAATAGAGAGGAATTACGATCCTAAATTCTAGATTAATCCAAGCACCTGCCTCCACCTTGTCCTAAATTAGTCCTGCCGCAATAAATCCTTGATAATTGGCTGCGTTGCCACTACATAAACCATAGGCTCGGATTTCTGTGCGAATTTATAAATTTTATTTATTAGACTGCAATTTACTGGAAAATCTAAATTTAACAAAATAAACACCTCATTCACCACAAATGAAATATAAATTTTTATTAAAACCAGTGACTGCCTGTTGGACGTTGTCCTGCAACTCGAAAATCATTCATTTTTGTTGTAATACAATGGCAAAGCTTCAGAAGTCGGTATATGTACACTTGTGGCTTCGTTAAAATTACATTAAAATGCCAGGTTCCATATCAGAATAACAGAGCGAAACCGCTGCGGTAATGGAGCCCCAGAGATGTGCACGGTAGGAGCAGCAACAACAACAACAGGAACAGAGAAACATCCCAACCACCTCCCCTCAACTGTTTCCGATTGACGCGATCCATTACCGTAATTTTTAACATGGTTTATCAATTTCTACATTTCGATTCAATTTCCTGTCGATATGTTTTTGTCAGAAAATGTTTCATATAGTAGGTAACAGAGTTCCGATAGCTTCCGGCCTTATTGTCAGTTTAGTTGGTTAATTGAAGCACTTAGGACATGTAAGGCCAAAATTTCAAATTCGAAATAATTTAATCAAATCAAATTGAAGCAAATTTGGAAATTCATTAAAATTTCATCAACGGATCAATTCACCAATAAAAAGCCTAATGTGTTATTAAAATGCATTTGTTGTGTTAGTATTGGTACATATACATCAATAAATACTTTAACTTTTATAGTGTTTATTTTGTGTTGCGTATAGGACAGGACAGTTTGCGATTTCCTGTTAAAATTTTATCGCACATTACACGATTACTGAGTGAAACCCAGTGGTGGTACAATGTTAATCTCATTTATTATAAATGCTGCCACATGTAAATTTCATTTGGACGTATATCAAGGCACCAGTAGCCATCCAAATATATTCGTATAAAATACCATACAGATACACTTACATGCACATACACATTTAATTCTTTTCCATTACAACATTATCGCAGTTTGTTATCAACGTTAACATTTTCATTAAATTATGGAATAAAAAACATTTTTATTTTATTATAAATAATGCCAATTCAATAAACGTGGATGCAAAAATAAAATTGACTTTTCATTTCGTGTTTTTAAAACAATTTAGCAATGTTCAGATTTCAATTAGAATTCTTATCAATAGAAGAGACGACGCCCGACGTTAATAATGTGCATCTATTAATTCCCGAGGGAAAATTGATATACTTTTAATGAATATGCAATTGGAACAATTAATTAAAAATTCCATCAGATATTTTGATATGTCCATATTTGCTCATCCGATAAGAAATGTAATTCCCCCGGGAATATTAAACAAGTCTTTTGGGTCTTTACGTAAATGTCTCAAGAGATGTGAACTGTAGGAGGACTCTTCAACTATACCTACACCAATTCTCTAGAGCACGAGACATATCATACACATAGGAATTAAAATAATATCTTCAAAGTTGTTTGGTACTTTTTCCCCCTATCACCATCTCTCCACAAATTGTATAAGTTGGCGTAAGTTCACCTTGATAATATAATTTTTGTATCTCAACCAAACTAACCTCCAGGTGGCAAAAATTAAAGTCTCTTTAAGTTGATTATACGAGCTGGTGCTTTTGTCGAAGAATTAATGTTTTCTTTATCCAAACACATGTTGCTCAATGTCCAGTAATCTTAGTTGAGCTTCCCCTACAAAGCAAAGCCAGGGGTTGTACGTTACATATTCAATTAAACAAAAATCTATCAACTGTTCTAACCTAAAGTACCATAATCCTACAGTTTTGGGGCCCCAAAGCCTTCACATAGATAGATGTATGGATGTATACATGTGTGTGTGTTATACCTACTATATGTATTTTGAGTTTGGCTGCTATCGCTACACCAACGACGACTACTGCTACTAGGGTAAGGGGCACGAAATAGCCGGATTACTCGGGTCTAGCCAGGGGAAAGTCTGGTAATTATAGTTGCTGAGGGGGCTATTCTATGCTCATTGATGACTAGTAAAAGTACGTCACTGGTATGCTGACTTGAACCCTGTCATAATCCGATCTTATCTTCTACTGCCCATTATAAAACAACTACCCTCTCTCATATAGTTATTCGCCCTTTTCTTATTTACATTAATAAATATAAAGTCACCTTTTTCTGACAATGCAGGGAACTACCACAATTCTAGAATACTCATAATTTATAGCTAATTATATTTGAAAATTTTGTTATTTTGTTATAATAGAATCTAAATAAAGATAACACAGAAAATTATTGCTTTACCGTTTCAGTTTAATCGAATTAAATTTGGTGATTTCAAAGTGCATTTACAAGACATTCTATTGTTAGTGCTACTAGTATCATAGCAATTTATTACTACTGGTCAGTTCTAATGAACTGGTAAATTGCAATTAGATTTTATTGAACAAATTTAAACGACCATTGCAATCTAATATTAAGGTTAATTTCACAATTTGTCCACAGGCTATCGTATACGAGGGACAAGACAAGAATCCAGAAATGTGTCGAGTCTTATTAACACATGAAATTATGTGCAGGTGAGTCTATTTTCTTTACATTGAAATACACGTAATTTGATTATCAATCTGAGTTTCTGTTAGAATTCATATTATACTTTATACAAGAAACAACTTTTCATTATGTTTTCTATTCGAGCTAGCTACAAGATCTTTCAATAACGAGTTTGTAGAACTATAATAGAAAATAAAGTAATTCTCATCGTAGAAAAGAGAAGGAGTTTGCCAGATTTTTGTAATATTTGTGCTCTCTTATTAAATTCTCAACATTGTAAAACTTCCCACAAAACTAGAAAACTTTCCCGGATTATTATTTTAATCTACATATTAGCCTAATTCTGCTATAAAAATTTGTCTATTGATACTTATTTCACTAAAAAAGTCCATGCACCTTTTAGTATTTTCGTGCTAGTGGAATGTAAAATTTCCGTTTTCTTTGTTGTAAAAAAAATTTGACGTGGTTGGTTCAATGATGTAGTCACGAGAATCCCTAAATATCTTTCACTCTCTTTCCCCCTACGGTCTTGTGTAATGCTAGCGGGTAGCGGGTAGACGGGGGCCATTGTTCACTCCCAAGGGAGTCTGTCTTTTCCCTATTCCCTTGTCTTGCCATAACAAACATCGCTCTCATTCGCCAATCTCAGCATACACATACATATAGTATACTATATATACGTTATTGTGCATTTTCATCTTTCTTACATATATTTGACGTTCAAGTCGCATCAAAATATGTTAGCACTTCATCTGAATGTAAACAATCTTCTCAACGGTTTTGCTACTGTATATGACAAATGACTACCCGAAATTCATCTTATCATGTATTATGCACAAGGGATTATGATGTCTACACGAAATACCTTCTCACAAAATAATAATTCAAATTATCAGCTAGTTGTTTTATTAAATTTATGAAACAAATATACAGAAAGAGTACAAATTCAGCCGCCCCCCCATTTATAACTTTATTGTGATTCTAACTAATTATATTAATCCGATTTGTTGTTTTTGTTATTTCAGTCGGTGTTGTGACAAGAAGAGTTGCGGCAATCGCAACGAAACACCCTCAGACCCTGTGATAATAGACAGGTGAGTGTATACAACTCAATTTATATTAAAAATACCCTGTACTTCATCAAAAAAAAGAAAAAAAAGGAAAGTCCACAATATTTACGGGACAGTAAACGAGCACGATGTGATCACGTTAAAAGTCCATCGCAATTTTCTCTTGCTTTCTTGGAATTGTATGTTGCTGATAGGCAAGGGGATAGCTACAAAATGGTGTCTCAAGGGACGATGAGTAGAAGAGGCAGATAGAGACAAGGGGAAGGGCAGAAGACGACATCTTGTGGGCAGACGGATATCGCGGTGTTGCAAATGGGCAAGTGAACTCCCCCAAGATCACCACCGTCTTTCTATACCTATAGGTATACACCAATTCGTAAACGAGACCGACTAGATGGCATGCGGTCATGCAATATTCTAGTCGAACAACTAGAAACGATCTGTCGCTTTGTTTGCCCACCAAAAATTAGTTTGATTTTTATTGTGTAAAACACTAATTGATTAACCTTTATGATATTACCGGTGATCCGAAACGGAGACGTTAGAATAAAATAAAGAAAAGCGACCAAGAAAATGTCACTTTGACTCCTAGGATGGAAGGATCTCGGTGCATATATGTAAATTTATAATGGTAAATGAAATTTCTGAATAATAAATTACTGCTTCTACAAGATAATTTCCACATTTGCCAGTCTTCCACAGTACAAGAATGACGCAATCTAATTCGAATTCCACAGTTTTATCTTCCTCCAAGCACCATTTCTGAGGGTGTAGTTTGCACTTTTAAACTGTGGCCAACTTGATGGATCTTTACAAATCCTTCGTTACACGATAAAAACTTTGTCAGTTTCCATTTGGTCTCAAGTAAATTCTATTGCTGAAGGATAAAAAAAAGAGAGAACTGAAAAGAAGTGTATCTTCTCAACGGCAGATCTATATCCTATGTGTAGGTATATGTATATGTGTATGTATGGTATGTGTTACAAGAGACAGGACGCATTGTCCCGTATTTCCAGTTCGTCTCCCCCATGTACTTTCCAATGGAATTCATCATGTGCCTGGATCCATTACGCGCTTTCGAGCTCTTGAGCGAGACCTGCATTTCTGATATGTATTGCTGCTATTTTACCGGAAATCAGTTTTATCAGATCTCTACTGAATCCAACAATGATTGCTTACTTATTGAATATCTACAACAACTGATCGAAAGATGATCCAATAATTGTATAAATGAAACGGAATATTGAGATTTCCAATAGGGAAAAGTCCACCTCTGTTTGTCCAGTTGTCGATGATGGATACGAATATACAGTTTGTTGAGAGAATGGTGATGTGAATGAGTTATTTAACTCTTGATTGCACATCTACACATACACACAACAACACATATAGGCATTGAAATGTCACACCGTTAGCATCCCGATCTGAATTATGTGTTTTGGCCCACATTGTTACCGTCGATATGACACGACACACTTGTTATATGACGAGTTTATATGCAGATATTCTGTCAAATGAAATTTTCAAATTATTAGTGGTATGAGTAGGACAAAAATATAGATATTATTGTGTATATTGTATATAGATGCGTGTATAAATGTGAAAGCTTCTATACCATATTCCACCCAATAGGCGGGTCTATGGTCTATATGTATGTATCCACAGATAGGTACTTGTGTATGTGTGTAGGTATTCATTAAAGTGGAAGTTGACTGAAATTGCATGTTTCCAAATAACTATCCAATTAATTATTATGACGATATGTGACAGTGATGGGGTGGTATGTGACAAATTCTCAAATTTATGGCTATTTCGTCATATTGTGCCCGATTCGTTATTGGAACCCATTATACATTTTCAGACCATCTGACAATAACTTCTGATGGTTTTAAAACTTTTCATTCTGATAGTTATGAAAATGATGAATTTCGGGAATATTTTATTGAATCTCTGTGGTATACAAAGTATTATTAACAAACAGGTTAAGAAGCTACCGATTACTGGTTACCACCATTATGGTGATGGGTTTGAATTAAGCACTTTACTTGAGCTGCAAGTAGCATGCAATTGCACATCGACAACAGACGGACACACATGTCGAACAAAACATATGCACGCGACCGAATTATCCTGCCACGTGTCCACCACGACAGCCCACTTTGCTTAACACAAATTGCCTTCAGTTATACGATATATGTACATTCAGTCTGTATCTCATATTCTTGTATGCAATCAATTTCGAAAATTGCTAGTAGATTTATAAGATTCTAATTAGATTTTTACATTAAATAAATTAAATTATTTGAATTTGTGAGAAAAATGGATAAAGAAATGGATTTAAAGAAATCATTATTATTATTGATATGTTGACGAATAGGACGAAATGCAGTGGGTGAACCACCTGAGACCGATCATCAGCTGTGATATAAATACACTATACTTGAATTTCTGATCAAGTTGATGATCTAGCTTGAAGAAATAAGGGGTGATATAAATGAATCATCCTGTAGTAGAGTTTATACATACAACTAACTTAATTTGTCAAAAATGTGACATTTACACAGATGCATACTTACATACATAAAAATATTATTAGAATAATATATTATGGGTATCGAAGGGATGAGTAGAATGTCCTGAAGGAAATATTCGGTGGGATTTCTAAAGGTCCTTGTCCGGTTGTCATGGTAACGATCATGTTGGAAACATATAAATCGGTCGTTTCTGGTCCGTTGCTTCGACTGTCTCTCTTTTCCACGTTTAGATACTATTACGACACGACCATCCTCTCTCACATGATGGCCATTTCCGAATGCACTTCACACTGCCGCACATGTGGACACAGTCAAGTGTGAAATCGTCGTGTTGACATCGAAAAACAGACTTTTGAAATATGTGCAACCCACTTAAACACCAAAAACGTAGAAAACTAATTTTATAAATCTCTCCATGTCAATAATATTATGTGTAGAATGCCCATTCCAAAGAAATATATTATATTAAGTTTGTACAAGAGACTTTTCACATATTTTGCAAAATTCGTTTGGAGTCATCACGTGCAAATATATTTATATAGAATTTTGATTCAATTTAGTTTCGTATAATACAATGAAAGCTAATTCTGAAACGGGGTGCGTTGTATATAATGGCGCACCGTGCGGTATCACCATCAAATGCAATCCCGTCGGGGCAATTTTGTTTACCGCCCCATTGGGAGTCGCGCTCTCTGTGTATTTTTTCTCGTTTCGTACGTACTTCGTATTTAGGCCTTGCTCTCTCTACACACCCGCACCCTGTTCAATTGTTGTTAATACATCTAGCTAATCTAGTGGTTGCGGTGACAAAGCTTTGTCTTCGAGCAAAAAAAAGGAAATTAGACAACACAAAATTGACTGACATAATCTACTAGCTATATTGACAGAAATCATTCTGGTGGAAGGTAGTCTTTAGTTTTACAAACAAAACCCATCAAACTAACAAATATGAAAAGAACAAAAACATAAAGGGAATAACAATAGATCAGGGCTAACTATAGTAAATGATAATTAAAGAGATACTTAAGAGAAAAGGGGTAGTTTTAGTGTAATTAGTATATAATTTAAACATTCAATTGCCAAATTGACTTTATTGGTGGATTATTTTTTTGGGTTTTTATTGCAAGAATCCAACAATTTCATTAATGATCAACAATAGCTATCAAACTAGTATCAACATGTTTCCTTAATTACTTTTCCATGTAATTAGTATCATTTTACATTATGATCCGTGTCTGGTCTGCATGCAATATAACCAGGGGGCCATCTGTATTTGAAAAAAGACCACTCACGCACCCACTTATACAAATACATACACAACAAACTACCACTAGCTAGCAGTACCAAAATTTATTATTATTATTTACATAGTTAGATTCGTGCGACAGATGCATAAATTAACACCAAATTAAAAATAGAACAAGACCAAAAAAAAATAATGTACAGACACGAAACTTGAACTTGGCATGTTTGTTGGCACTATTCAATTTAAGGGTTTGTAAATTAAACAATTATATCTACCACTGGACAATATTTGATATTAAACAATAATAATAATAGTGATACACAACAAAGAGAAAAATTGTTGGCGATTTTGAGGCAAGGAGGGTGCGTGTTTAGGGTAACCAACTCCAAGATAAGGCTACACCAACGAATGAACATCTATTGTCTGTTTGAGAGAACCCAGTTATTTAATAGCTACGATCTCGTAACACGCTATATTCCTCTTCTAATACAAGTATATACATTTTGCCATAAGTATACTAATGTCAGGTCAACAATTTATCGTCGAAATAAAGAAAAATACAAACAATATCTCAATAATTGCCATTCTTGTTATCTTTTTTAGTTTTGATTGGTTGTAATTCGATTGAAATAAGTGAATTGATTCAATTTGCAAATTACTAAGTTACAGATCGATGCATCTTCTCTCCCCTTTTCAGCACTGATTACGTCGTCTCACTTCATTTTCCTTGCCTTGTAATCAACTGGCCTGGCCAGTCTTCTATGCTTAATTCACAGATTTCCCAATGAAACACTTGAAAAGGGCACGATATAGGGCGAATATATATATGTGTGTGTGTGAGTGTGTTAAATTCAACCGCCTCCATCTGTTTGGTGTTTTGTAATAGAAGAGTGTTTTACTTAGATTAGATTGATATGTCACTGGTCGATTTGATTTGATTGGAGGGCTAAGCTAGTATAATGTTCATGCATTAGTTGCGATTGATTTAATTCGAATAGGAGATATATTGGAGTGCTCCTACATGATATTGACAAATGGAAAGCTACCTATTATGTGGATTTAATGGTAGTGCAAGTGAAAAAATTCCAAACAGTTATTTCTGGTCATATTTTCGAGATCAATAATTAATTGCGAATAGCAAAAACCACGTGGATAATAATGATCTGTGCCACTTATCTACAAATTGGCGGATTGTCGTTGAAGTACTCTTAGCATTAGTGTTGAAATTTCACAAAAAAACTTAAGTCATGTCGGTAATTATTCTATACTTGTTGATAGCTCCAGATGGCTAGTTTATAACGTTTGAACACTAAATCAAACATACGTTCATAGATAAAATATCGTTGAAATGGTATCAAATAACTGTTGATTAGTATGCATAATTACAGAATGATTCTAGTGATGACATAAATACTTGTACTAATTGCTGTCTGGTTTTTGGTGAATGATAATATTGGGTGGTGAATGATGATATTATATTAGTTGTCCTTTTTGCTTTACAAGTTAGTTTACAGTAATTTTCTCCAGTCCATCAAAGTTTAATGACACGTATGTCTATATGGACAGACACACCGGAAAGAGAGCTTTATATGTCACACATATATAAAGATAACTTTGACCGCAATCATGAGACATTGCAGTCAACACTAACAAACATCATTACTATCATCACCACCACCACTACCACAACTACCACTAATGTAGAACTACAACTTCCGTGAAATTGTGTGGCTAATTTGATTTATTCGTTTTAAGTGGTGACGGTTTTTCCGGACATTTTTTCATTAGAGACTTAATTTTTTTATATACATGTGATGCAAAAAACTCGAGACAAGTTTATCAAACGCTTTTATTGCTATTGTTTTACTGCTTTACAATGTTTGGAGTTTATATGGATTTAACTTTCCTCAAATCCGTATTTACCATTAAACTATTTATTGTTGACAAGAAAGACCAAAAAAAAAAGAAAAACTTTGAATTTATTAAGGAATCTAAGTAAAAAAATCAATAAACTCCTAAAAAACTATGAGAGAAAAGAAAAGGTTGATTTGCTCAACAGAATTTCAATTTATTATCAGACCTTATATCTACTAGAAATCTGACATTAAAATTCAATATATTTGGTTTTATCTTTTCCTTGTTCATTTCTCTTTTTCTTTCCCATGTAAAATATTAATATATAATCTGATTTCACTATCAATATCGCGTCCTTAAAATCCGTATATTGGTCTATCAAGTAACGTATTTTCGTTTTTTTTTGTATGAAAGCAATTTTAACACTCGTACTATAGAGCGGTAATTTGTTAAACTACCACAAAACACACGTATCGAGTCAATTTAATTAAACATGATTTAATCCAAGTAAGTTCGAAAATGGTTAAAGAAGGCCGCCGAGAGAACCGCCACAGATACCAGTTCATTGTCATTGTCACTGTAACAATGTGAACTTATAAGGAAGATCACCCCAATATGGTGCTGCAAATCGCGGCAACCAAACAACAATCATACCAACAACACACAACCTAGTGAAATACCAATTACAAAATCAGCATTTCCTATTTGTGGCAATTTCTTTCTCACAATCAGTAGATATAAATAGAGAGAAAGGAGAGATTAAAGAAATCGAAAGTTCACACATAGCCACACAAAATATGAGAGCATCTAAATGCAAGACTTGTTCCCAAACCAACTGCATGTAGTTACACGCGCAAAATGTCGATTTCTTCTTCCTTTTTGGTAGAATGTTTGTGTGGTTAATTCTGTCAAATAGGAAATAGAGGGTTCACTTAAAGATATTAAATTTCAAAATAAGGGTGACCTAGGTTCGATACATGGAAATTTAATTTGTTGCCGGTTAAGAACAACAAATGAGTTGGAGTGTTTCTTGGGATCGATGGTGGTGGTTTTTCGGGTTGTTGTTTATGGGTAGTATATCGTTAACATTAAACATGACTTTTCTTTTAAAAGATAATAACGACAAGAGGAAATAGTGATGCATTTTAAATTTTGTCTGTTATTAGAAATGTTAGAGATGGTGGTGAGAACCAAAATAGCGAACATTTTGTTGGATATTATGATGTAATATAGTTGAGTTTATGGTTTTGGTAAAACGTTTCTATATAGTCAAGAAGAGACTTATATACTGCTTGGTGGCAAGCTTCTAAGTACATAGGCGAAAAGAGGCTGGGTCGGGAGTGAGAACACTCTATAGAGATTTTGTATAAGTGTAACAGAGACGAAAATTGGTATGTTTACCTGCACTGGACAATGAAGAAGCCCCCTCCCTTTACGTTGTACGTTTTTGTCACTGTTGCCCTTATACAAAATCTCTATAAAGTGTTCTCACCCCCTCTCGCCTATGTACCTAGAAGCTTGCCACCAAGTAGTATAGTAAAGTTTATGCTCAATTCTCTATCATAGCCTATTCAAAAGTAAAATATAAGTTCTTATATTAAATTGAAATATTTTTATGATAGCTCCACAACCATAATTATGAGAGACTTGGTCATACAGTTGAAAATTTAATATCTGTTCCTGACAAGTATTACAAAGTATTGTAGTTTTCTTTATTGAAGTTGCACAACTTCCATTTATAAATAAATTATTAGCCCTCGATTATAGACATAACAAGGACAGGTAAATATGTGTCTAAAGTTAGTAAGAATGGCCCTTTTGATAACAAAAACAATAAGGGCGTAATTTTTTCTATATAGGTATACCTATTTTAGTCTGATTGTATCTACTTAGATTAATAACAACCAGCAACAAGTATACATAACAAAAACCATTTAATGTCCGTGACAAGAGTCCATATGGTCATTGCGTGTCTACTGGAATCGGCCATCTACGACAAATTGATATTGTTCTAAATTCGATTGAACAAATTAAGTTACCATATGATCAATTACAAAGCTATTTCCATTTTTATGGGACGCATATAGGTACGAGATGAGTATAAATTTGCAAATACGTTTAAAAGAGTTGTTTGAACTTTTTACACTTTTCAAGTTGAGCCAACTAAAAAAGCGTTTCTTGCAAACTGTTGTTAATTTTTTGTTCGAATTCCTCATTGAATTAGTAGCCTAACATTCTTTCAACCAATAATAATCTGGCTCGTGCTAAATATTAACAGCAATGCCTGTTTTTATTCAACTTGCCATTGCCGCTATCTACCACTTCATAAATCTGTCAATGTACCGACATGTTATTGGCGAATTGTGCCGGCAATCGTTTTCGAAATAGGCATTGAGTATCGGCAATTTTATTTATTAGAATGCAACCGTCAAGTTTTTATGGTTAACAACGAGTCGATTTTAAAAAAACTGGATTACATCAATATTAAAAAAAAAACATGTACAAATATCAATATTTATTCTCAAACTCCGTTTACAATTTTATTTATTTTGATTGTCTTTTCTGTTTCAATTTTAATGGTCGTTACGTATTTATCAAAAAAGAGTATATCATCCGTATTTTTTGAACTACATTACTCAGTGCCAGTGAATGAAGGGAAAGCCTAGCCTGGAGAGACGTATAGCAGGAAGGAAAATCGAATACATGAAGAAAGTTGAAGGAAGGGAGAACGCCAACTTTGTGACTACGAAGACAGAAATAAAAGAATGAAACAGATTGGGCTGGATAAGAAACTTGTCAGTTGGTTGTGAACGCGTTCATCCCTGAAAATTAATGCTTGTATAGTCTGTTGAAGACCTGATATTGGGCCGATCCTATTTAATAACAAATCATCGATTTTTTCGTTAAGAAACAAACAGAATAGTACATCGATTAGTCAAAATGTAAACCAAGAAGACAGTCCTTGTTGCTTGATTCCTGCCACTTATCATCGTCCCCATGTAAACAATTGTTTCTCTAGTTTTAGTCCAGAAAACCAACCAAGTAATTTATTTTGATTATGATTTTACTAAAAAAAATCTCATTCTGTTCATGTATGTATGTTTTCACAATCCGTTTGACATACACGCTGAAACGATGGCAACAGTGGTGATGGTGATAGTAGGATACAATGAAGAGCATGCCGCCTAATTAAGTGGCTTGGCAGTAAATATTGTAGGCAGACCGAGTAACAGAGAAGTTTTGCGGATAGGCAGACATATACAAGGGACTCTCCTCTCTTCTCTCGGCTAGACTCGGCATAGCACGGTTGGCTCCCTGCGGTATTGACGACCAGCTCAGGGGAAAGAGAAGAGTCAATACCGACCCGAGGGAGACCCTTCCCGTGGGAGCAACGTGCAACAGAGATGGCAATAAAGCAGGAAAGCGGGAAAAACGTGCTCATATATATATACACACAGGGAACGAACGAACGAACGAACGAACAACCGATGACGACGCCATGTTATACTGTACTCTGTACTACTAGGACCTATGTAGTTGTCGATGAATACTTGGGTGTGAGAGAGTGAATAAGGAAAATTCAGTCAGTATTGGAGGGTGGAGGGTAGATACAGTGGAAATGGGAGAGAGAAGGACGACTTTCTCGAATGTTACCCCAATAAAGGGGGAAAATTCGCACCCCAATCGACAAATTTGTGATCTGGACATACACACTCTTGCGAATGTCGATTACCTGCTACTCGTTGTACGCTTTTGATTTTGATCCAAAAGTACAAAAAATAACACTAGCCAACAGTAAGTAATTAATATTGTAACCGTTTCTTTTAAGACTAAACTTATTTTTATAACGAACAGTTACTAGTACGATTCACAATCGTTTGCAAATAGAAAAATTCCAGCAGAAATTTTGCGATTTTCAGTTGAGGTACACACAAAATAGGTATACATGTATTGTAATATTATTTTCTCCCCGTTGTCTTGTCTTCTAAACTTTCACTCAATTTCATCTCGACACTTTTCGCATTATGAAATCGTTTATAAATTAAGTTGCTAACGAGACTGGCGAACTGCTAAAGCAAAACGAGCTCCCATGTTCTCAACTTCTGCATCTCTTACGACAACCATAAGTAACAAACTTAACTGGAAACAAGTTTAGAAAAGGGAGCGACAGTGAATTGGTCGCTCTGTTTGACTTGAGATTCAAAGTTTTGCACTTGAATGATGCGTTAATCTAGTCGTAACGAAAATTGTAAACAATATTGATCTATTAGGTATATACCTAATAGATCATTTTTGCTACGTGGTGGTGTTGGTGTTAATAGTATTGTTCAAATGTTTCGAAATTGTAGAGTCAATTTTAAAAGCATACAAAACACTAAGATAAGTGAGAGTAAAATGGTAAAACAAGATGGAAATCTCGAGGGATGGCGCAGGTTTATATTCATGTCCTGCTATAATGATATTATACGTCGCGTAAATAACCTAAGGTTGTACTAAATAACGTAATAATATGACTAACGTAGCCCAACTCGAGTGTGATTTATTAGACTTTGAAAACAGAGAGAGTTTAGAGGTGTTAGCATTTCCAGCAAACAAGGACTTCTCATGAACTACTCGTACTCGTAACATTGTACACAAATGTACACACTCATGCTTCAAAAATATTTCTTCACTGTACATCCGTCCAATTTTTTATCAGCAAGTGATTATTCGGGATAAATATTGAACTAGCTGTCTTAAATTACACATGCATTCGTTCCCAGATGTCATTTTCACGGTCCAACAATCATCTAACATATACCATTGTTCTTGTCCACCGCTACATTTGACAACTTACTTGTCGTATGCTCCAGTGAGAATAAAATCTGACGGTCATATAATGTACACATACACCATTCAGACTTGATCAAATATTGTCAAAGTATGTACCGTTCCTTCTGACATGCATACAAGAAATCTCCCATAGGACCATTAGAAGCGAACGACAGTCCACCAATACAGTTACAATAGGTTCCTTGTCGGCAATTGTTGGTTGGATGTTAAAGTCAGAAGAGAACTTTAATTATATGCCTGGTTGATTTTTCAATTGTTTTTTCAAGCACAAAAGGGAATTAAAAAGATAGTTAATAAATAACGTTGGAAAGGATTGAGAGAATGATGCTGGTCTCATCCCACTATACCTACCTACCACTTTCACAGCGCTAATTTGTAACGAAGATATCTGGCACTTCCTTATATTCGGTGCGATCGTTATCGCCGACTAAAACGAGTAATTTATCTTGAAGAGGCCGTGTAGAGGGATTAGACTGGAAGGCGGATCTCTGGACGAATTTCAGCCGAATCAGCACATTGCCGTTTGTGAACGAAAGAAAAAAGATTAGCCAGGACTAATGCTACTTCCCAGTTACGTGAGAACGATATTCAAGTATCAACTTGATTCTTCTCTCTAGTAATACGGACAATGCAGAATCACTTGATCAAGACTAGAATAAAACTAACTTCGGATTAGTATTTCAGGATAATATCTTAATGTTCATTTGTTTAATGCTTTCAAAATAAAACAACATAAGTGAACGTAATTTTTAGACAACATTCCTCAAAACGGGGTTGTTTTGTGAAATGACTTAGTATATCCTCGCATTGATGTTTTGCATTATGCAGATCGTCCGCCTTTCGGTTGTCATCAATTAATAAAACCCATATCACAGTACTTAAATATTTAATAGGCACCTCCATTACATGGATTCTCAGTCTAAGACGTAGCGGAAGCTCTTCTTACACCTACCTATCTCTATTGTTAGTTATACGTCTAGCTGTCGAGTGATGCAGAACCAAGTATCCGATAAAGTTGGAACAGATGCGATTACGTTATGCGAACACATACATATATATGTACGTACGCATACTCATACGTATTTATAATATGAACACACATAGCTATATCCACACAACTTCTCCAGCCATAGACATGCCAGGCCGTGTTTACGTGACTATACACAATTGGCATAATTCTGCGGTCGAATATCGCACAGTATAATCTGGTTACAAGGAGGCGGTTGCCAGCCAGCCAGCTAGTAGTAGGGTCCTTTATATCGTGTTAGTCTCCTTTCCTCAGGCTATAGCTGGGTCTATTTATCTTGGCAAGTCCGTTCCTGCTATCCACCCCCTATATACAGCATACATTAGTTAGCGTACATACTGCAACATAAGGCATCCGACAAGCCCTTTGGCCATATGGGCCGCTGTAATAAGATAATTCTCAACGACCAACTTACTATCCACCACCACTACTACTATGTTACAACATACTAACCACCACCTAGAAAACTATTTTAGTTTACTAATAATATTTGCTATGACTAATACAAATTCGTTTTCACAATGTTCATTTGAGACGTTTACCGACTGTTTTCCTTTTATTTTATTAATCTGTAATTCATTGAATAATAATCTAATTAGACAAGTTTAAGATGCTGAATCATCTATTTGTTGAAATAAAAAACAAGGTGCAAAAAGACTTCAAATGTTAGAGAAAAGCGTTTTTATTCCAACTGCACTAATCCTGATCTGCCCCTCATTTATTCGTAAATAAGATATAGCGATCTTGGTTCCTTTTGTAGAACCGAAGAGTAAATAATGGAGGTCTTCCTCCCTATTGTCATGGCTAGAATTGGATTTTGTAAGGTACACCCTTACAAAAAATAAATAATTTCTTTTTCAAGTCATTTTTCTCTTGTAGTGAGTGGCTCTATATTTTTTAACGTTTTTGTCACTATTACGGCAAGATCTCAAATGATTATATTTATTGTTTTTTTTTTGTTGGATAGTTTAGAATCCAGTTTGTACGCAATTGTTATAGAAAATTAATCCCTCTTGAGCAATTTTCAATAAAGAAAAAGAAACCTGTCATTGGACGATTAACTCTCAACAGGGCATCAATGATAACATGAATAATGCCAAAATAAAACGCACCTGATACAGTTATCGAACATTGGCAATCAATTCTCCGCTTTGGTTACGCTTCAGTTAACGCATATGAAATGCGATGGAAAAACATTTTCGTTTCGAGTTAATATGTTTATGATTTCCAACTTGTCAAAATATATCTATAACTTTTGAAATTTTTTGATAAACTTTTAATTTTATCTTTGTTTTTGTTGCAGATTTTTTCTCAAATTTTTCCTAAAGTGCAATCAGAATTGTTTGAAGAATGCCGGAAATCCAAGAGATATGAGACGGTTTCAGGTATGTATATCTTTCGTAAAAGTTGTTTGAGTCCCAGCATTTGACTCAATCGAAAATGTTTAGTTGAATGTAGCAGGATTAAAAGGAGTCATGACATAAAAATAAATGTCTAACAAGCCAAGCAAGGAAGACGATGTTGTTCGCTTAATGAAATCTCGAGGGCGCACCAATTAGCTGTTGCCAGTGAGATCAGAAATTAGCCGTATCTATATATATAGAAAAAAAATGAACAGATTAAAATATATTATTTTTACACCAAACTCGTATTCATTTATAATATTACTTTGCCAGTTCTTTAAATTTAAAGAAAAGCTATAAGTACGACACAGTGAAAATTTGTAGTGTTTATTAAAAAGAGTGGCGTCATTAATCAGTTAATATGGGTATAGGAAAGAAGGGCGCTCATCGTCGCGACGATACGCATGAATTTAGGATAGGGAAGCTAATAGCCGCCATTAATTTGATTACGTTTTCGTTGTAGAAGCGCTTGTTTTTCCACGCATTTTAAACGTAATGATTAAGAGACTTGATGTTACGCCGGAGACAAATGGAACAGACAATACTCTCGATAACTTCCTTGTTTGTTTGTACGTTGTTTTTTTTTTTTGTGATGGTCAAATACTCGATAGGTACCCGAAGAAAATTATTTATCGAAGAGCAGGCATACAATGGCGCCATTTATTTCAATTTCCATACACGTTACATCGAGTTGTGCACAGGATTTACCATCAGCCAGCTGAAATAGAAAAGATTTTTATTTTCTCTCCAAGTCGAAAGGGTGGATAAGGCAACCTAACGACTATATATATATAAGACATACCGTGATGGCTTCGTTGTTGTCGGCCCCTTTCTGTCATTTATTTCGCTTGATCTCATTGGCAACTGCAGTAGTAACATCAGCAGCAGCATGAACATTGCGGCTATATTTGCTTCTTTTCTCGATACTCTATTTTCCTTCGTATGGCAACTGCTTCGGCAACTACTCTATTCATATGAGGACTTCACTCGAATTAAATATTGAATTTATGAAGCCATTATCCAGCGTCTACGGTTGACGGACGACGGCACTTTTACAATCAAATTGAAGAAGAGCGAATTGTTGACCATGTCCGGTGGCGATAAACTGCACTATGCGTACCTATCTATACAGACATAAAGTGTTTCTCCATAGACCTTGGTGGCGGTGGTCGATGGCCGTATTTCAAGCGGCGTATCGAACGCCGCCTACTGGCCGCTTCGCCGTCATCATCCTGTGGTTCCCATGGGAACGCGTGTGTATCGCAGGGGCGCGGACTCCCTAGGGAGAGCGCGAGCGTCCCCGAGGGAGGAGTCTGTCTTGCAATGCACTACTGCCACCAACGCCACTGCCGCCGCCGCCACCTTGGCCGCAAAATGGCTGCATTTACAGTTGCATGATTCTCAATTTCTTATTCTTGCATTTTTTTTTAATCATGATGGATATTTGATTGCAGGTTGTTATTGCAACACAAGTATCTGTGGACGGGCCATTGCTTGCTATTTCTGACAATATGTTCGTTCATAATAATTCGAAACATGGAAGAAGAGCAAAACGACTCGACCCGACAGAAGGTAATGACTAATCAATTTTCTACATTCCTGTTAATTAATTTAAACTTGTGAAGTTAGGGCATGAAAAAAGTGCTTGACACATTAATTATGTATATTAAGGGTCACAGTACAAAATATCGGTCAATTATGTTTCCTGATCTATACATCTATACCCACATACATATGTAGCTACAAATATAGGTACCGTCGAAAAGTCTCGTGATAGAATGTTGACGCGCTGGTGAGATATTAACCACAAATCATCCACCTCATTGGTATGCACCATAACTAGCAATGTATCCTGCCGATCCTCTCCCTCTGTACCAGTTAGGAGTACACTACTGTTCTGCAGTACTCCTCACGGAAACATCTCGTTTGTATGCAGACCCGTAGCGAATCCAAAACTTTGTGAAATTGGCTCCCGATTCAGTTCACTGGAGGAAGGAAGCGGAAATACCTATATAGATATATAAGAGTTGTATAACGCCTGCACTTTCTTACACGCGACTCCTTTAATCTTCTTTCCTATTCACTTTCTCTTTCTATCTTTATTACGTGTTCGTCGTCGTCGTCGTCGTTCTCGTTCTCGTCCATAACCGACCTTCTCGAGATTTCAGGCCCGCCAAACTGATATCTTTTATACTCACCGTCCTACTCACTCTCCGTTTTACAGTGGGTTCTATATTATCCGCTCGTCGCAGAACAAGCCATGCTTCACTTTGTTAATATCTCACTTTGTTCTACTTTATTCCTTTTATCTTAATCTTTGCCTCACCGCCTCCCTTATTACTACCACCACTCCTTCTTTCGTAACGGAAAAAAACTCGTAACAAAATTATTTTTCCACACTATAGTTGTGATTTATCATATGAAATTTATTATCAAATGCATAGGAAAGATACATCATATCGAAAGGTCAATTTCCAGGATTATATCCACCACTACCTGTAGCAACGCCTTGTATAAAAGCCATTAGTCCCAGTGAAGGTTGGACGTCCGGTGGATCCACAGTCATCATCGTTGGTGATAATTTTTTCGATGGACTTCAAGTTGTCTTTGGAACAATGTTAGTTTGGAGTGAGGTAAACAATTAACACAAGAAAAAAAAACAAGAATGTGTAAATAAAATTCATTTCACAGTTGATAACACCCCATGCGATACGAGTTCAAACGCCACCAAGACATATTCCTGGGGTCGTAGAAGTCACATTATCATATAAATCAAAACAGTTCTGTAAAGGAGCACCAGGCAGATTTGTGTATGTTTGTGAGTATAATATTTCGTATAAATTCAAATTTCAATCAAACTCTAAAACAGAAAGACTTGTGTTTTTCTTTTCTGTTTGCATTTAGTTCTAACAAACATATATATTTTTTTAATTTATTTACAGCTTTAAATGAACCAACAATCGACTATGGTTTTCAACGATTACAAAAACTCATACCACGGCATCCAGGCGATCCTGAAAAATTACCAAAGGTAATGAAAAGTTTTTTTTCCTTCTATGTAAATAAGTTAATATCCGAAACAAATATTTCAGGAGATTATATTGAAAAGAGCAGCTGATTTAGCTGAAGCATTATACACAATGCCACGGAATAACCAATTATCATTATCAGGACCACGATCACCTACTATGACAAATAATGGGATGACATCAACATTTAATACGTATACGGGACAACTGGCTGTCAGCGTGCAAGACAACGGAAACGGTCAGTGGACAGAAGGTGCTTGTCCTTCCTTGCTTATATCGTTGTCGTAACTGTGATATCGTGTCTTACAATTAGATTTATGTTTACTAATATCAGTTAGGGCCCAATAACTATTAGATGCAAAAATACCAGTGCATGATGTAATTTTTGAAATATTTTTCCAAAACTGTGGGCATGTCATCAAGAGAGACATATGTCTCGTTAAATACTGTTGTATAATACCTCAGTTGTGTTCTGTACTGACGCCAAGTTTTTACCTATAGGGTTTTTCTTTTAGAGGAGTATGGCAGGACGCAAAGTAGTAGCGTTTCGCCACGTGGCGGTGGCTACTGTTCCAGTGCATCTACCCCACATTCGTCCAACGGCGGCGGTTCATATGGTGGCAATATGAATGGATATGGGGGCACTACCCCAACTAGTACATCACAAATATCTAACATGTTGCCTGGATCCCCGTCGGCCGGTATTTTCAATTCTACACCCCGTAAGTACAAATATTTTCTATAATTATTACAAATTTTGCAACTAAATATTTGCACTAATAATATAATATTAGGTCTTGAATTGTGTTTGCATTATATTCATATATTTTCATTTATTATACACGAAGGATACACTTGCACACATGTTTCGATTTTATTTTCGACTTGGTTATTTTAGTTGCATCTGAAGCCGGTCATTATCATTTTGGCATTAACAATACGAACAACAATAATAACAACAACAACAACACCAACACCAATGGTAAAGCCATGTCAACAACGGCAACTACGGCGGCGGATAAAGAGAAAAGCGCGTTTGCCCCAGTGATACGGGCGGGCAATACGCCCCCGGCTCACCCACCGGCACCCGCGCTTTTCCACCATCAGCCCGTCACTGGTTGGCACCACTTGGCTGTGCAATGTTAGTATATTATTTTATTATCGTTTTCATTTGGCTTATTCTACACTAATTGTGTTACATTTGTTTTCATAAACGTTATGCTTTTAAGAGCTAAGTAGATTTTGTTCATTTAAGTTGAGATCTCTAACAAAGCTTTTGGTATTGTGCAACTTTTTTCTTTCCCCTCACTCTATAACTATATTTGAGTCTTTATTTTTTCCAGTCAATTTACTCGAGTGAGTAGGTACTTGATCTCGTATTTTCATCAATTAATTAATTAATCAATTAATTTTTCTTCTGTTACAGGAATGGGTTTAGTATCATCCCCATTTGCATCGATGAACCCATTCGCTCTACCTACATGTAATTCACAAAGCTATACTTCCAGTCCTTTAGTTGGCACAACTAAATAGCTAACAGTGGGCCAATCGAGCCCAATTAGCCAACATAGTGACACAACTCCGACACCTCAAGATGCCAACAGTGCAATGTATTCCGTATAACGTGTACCAAAGACATTATCGAATATAATTGAAAAAAAAAATTGTTAAAAAAAGATTTCGGCAGAGTTACCTGCAATTTTCCAAGTTTCTTAATCAGATTACCTTACTAACTGTGATCACATTAAACATGTCCAATAAATATTTGTGGAATAAAAGTATTTTACCATAAATATTTATATGGTATTAGTTTATATACTATGTAGCTATATATAGATCATAATATATAGAGATCTCTGCACTGTAATGATAACACCTTGATAAAAATTGCAATTGAAATTTAGCATATCTCTATTGAATATACATATCGCTTCGAGCTGGGATTCTATATAATAATAATAAAAATAATAATATAATTATTATTAATATAAATATTATACATAAATAGTTATATATATATATATATATATATTATTAATTAAACAGGAATTAATTAATTGTAGTTTTGTAAAATTGTAAATATAATTAATTTTCTTTTGCTGTTATTATTGTTTGTTTTTAGTGTTTGTTTGTTTTTTTTTTGTGAAAAATTGTACAAAGTTGTAAAGTAACAAATATAGGTTACGTAACAACGAGTCAACGATTATACATAACAAATATACATATATTTTGTAAATTTATTCATATCATAGTGCAAAAAAGGGACTCTCCATCATCGTAGCTTGTACATAATAAACGTTTAGTGATGAAGCAACTGTAGAATAAAACGAAAATAAAGTTACACACTTACACACACAGAAAAATGTGTCTTTGCAATTCTCTTTTGTCCATACTAAGGTGAAGAAGAAAAGTGAGAAAGACAACAGTAGTATCATCGGGCGCCGACCGATGATACTACTGACCACCATCTGAGTATACGATACAAATTCTAATCTAAAATTGTAATTTTCTTTAACAATAATTTTTATAACATTCCTGTTGATCATTATTCTCACCATATGTATTTATTTGTAAATAGAATGATTTCTAATATTATTTTCTTTTATTTATTTACTCATTTTTGTTACAGACAGTTACGACAATTCTTAAAAATATTAATGTAAAAAAATACAATAAAAATTTTTAACATATTCAAAAATATTATACTTCATTGAATAGTGTCAATGGGGGTGGGGTTGGACGTGGTTTTTCTATTTTATAATCCCTGTAATAGAAGGGTGTTGTCGGTCTTTCAAAAGTCCATATGGGACTCGAGACTGTGCACCCTGTTTTTTACTCATACACACACATACCTACTAGTATGTATGTATATATATTGAAGAGCACCACTTGAAAACTCACCCTATTGTAAAGCAAAAATTGAAACCACTTGTGATCGTGATAGATAAATAAAACAACAAATCGGGAAGTATCCCTCTTGCAAATTTCGATAATATTTGCTGAAGATTTAACAAATAAAAGGATATTGCTTTTGTGCGTGTTAGTGTCTTTATCGACACAGGTTTTTTTTGAGTAAATTAAAATGGAAATCCTATTAGAAAATTTGTAGAAACACACAAAGCATTTCATTGTAATTGAAACTGACACCCTGGCGTAGATAACATGCAGTAGATGCAATAGTATTAGTCTGGGGGCTATAGTGTTCTTTTAATAGGGTCTTCTGCTGGGGTTCTTTCACTCCTTCGCTCGAACTTGACAGATGGCTAATGAACATAAAAGGTCATATTGGTGACGTCAGATCATATATTACCTAATTTTATGTCATACAACCATATCAAATACGCATAAAATACCAACTACCACACTCATATGCCCGCCCGGATAGGTAGATCACTTTTGCTAAAACTTACTGCAGAAATTAGCAATTTATATCAGTGATTCTATAAATTTGCATCTATTTACGAGTTAATTCGATTATATTGGTTCATCCAATGATTGTGGGAAAGTTTTTCCATCTACTGAATATTAATCCTTATTTTGTTGTTGTTGTTGTTGTAATAAAGCTTTTTAAAAATTTCATGGCCAGTTGCCACTGAATTCCTATCAGAGATTAAAAAGAACACAATCGGTTTTGTAATGATGATGATGATGATCCTGGTGTGCGTAATCTAATAGCAATATTAGATTGACATGGGATGACAATGCGCTCTCGTGTCTACTCGTGTCGTTGTCAATTAGACACGTGCCAATCCGGCCTTATAACAGCAAACTATCTGTCGGCGGATTTTTCTGTTGTCTATTTGAAGTGGAACACTTCCTTTATTATTGATAAAACGATTAGCAAAATTAATCAAACAAACCAAGTAGAAATAGATTTTTTACAACAATAATTAATAAAAAATTCAAAACCTTTAACGACCAAAGGTATAGGTAACTTTCGTTATCACAAATAAGTATGTAAATGTAGTTTATCGTATGATAACCAACTCTAATATACTGGTGCTAAAGTGGCCAAAGAACTATTTTTTTCAAATAGATAACAACTGTGTGAATACTCCTGAAAAAAAAATTACTAGAGAAACATGAAAGTAGGTACCCTCCCCTATAGTATAGACCTGGAATCAGGAATATAGGGAAGCACTTGGTGGAGATTTAGATTAAGTGCTCTGATAACAAACAAATGGTGCTAATCCGATATGCCTGTGTACTAGACTAAAGAACAGACGATGGTGGAAATTTGATCTTGATTTTTAACAAAACTCATCGTTGTACTTTTTGTACAATCATTGTTATCATCACCATTTATCGTAATTTGGATTTCTGTTTCACTAAAATGGATTTCATTCACTTCCACCAACTGATATGTAAATAAAAAGAACGCAAAAGTAGGAAACATTTTGGGAAACTCTGCACAAAGATGAGACCGAAATTATCGAGAAAATTTAATATCAAAAGCGAATTTATCGACATTAACTGATAGGTACATATGTATATCTATAGGTATAAATACATAAATATACATATAGAGGGTGAACATAGTATAGAGAATATAAAAGCAATCGAATCGACCATATCGTGTATTCAGATAGTAATAATTGAACATGAAATTCTTTCGACTGGCAATGACGTTCGGTGAAATGAAATGACAATGTGATTTACAATTCCAATAGTATTATCACACCCCCCTAACAATACGCACCAACAACGAGGGGTTCTCCAATTACTGATAAACCAATTACAGTGCAAAAAGTAATTTATATTTCATAATACCAATACAACGCGGGTGGTTGGTTCATTTTTATGCAAAACAATGGGTATTTTCAACCATTTTTATTTCGTTGATTTTTCAATACTGTTTGTTGGATGTCCTTTTTCTTCCTCTAGTTGATTCCCAAAAAAAACTGGAAAAAGGAGTCCGAGAACTTATATATATATGTTACTGTCAATTTGATGAATGGAAGATTATGCATAATCACAGCTATTTTGCATTATTGAA
>JAZBHA010000067.1:0-153493 GCA_037464855.1 Iselma pallidipennis | reverse complement strand
TGAAGAATAACTCATTGCGTACTGCAAGACGACGTGGTTTGAGACGCAGTGTCAAATATAATACAGTGTACTACATAGAGAAACTCTATGGTGTAGTAAGTGAGATCAAAGGGTGTAAAATGGGTTGCCTGCCTAATGCAAAATAACCTGTTTTTTTACTATAACTTGAAATATATTTAACCGTTTTTGAAAATTCATGGTCCATGACCTAAGTTGAAGAAAGCCAAGTCAAACGCAAAAAAATTCACGAAAATCGGCTCAGTAGTTTCGGAGAAAAACGCAGACATACATACATACATACACATCGAATTGATAACCTCTTTTTTTTGAAGTCGGTTAACAAGTAAGTCAGTTCGTCGACTAAAGCGCGCCACGTGTCTAAAAGAACCATATATCTGATAGTCATCTGTATCAGTTATACTGTCGTTTAGTGCAGTAATTGCGATGAAATCAACATGCGACTAGACTAGACGCTAGAGTTGTCTATAGTCAACGATTAGCGAGTTAGTCGGTTTTCTAGAAACCGTAAGGAATCAAATCGCGATCGTGTGGTGGACAAACGGCTCAAGTTACTTTCAACCCCCCGGTCACCAACAACCCTGAACTATAAATTCTACAGATTATATTCTATTGAACGTGTATAGAATAAACGAAATACAAAGAAATGTGACAAAGAAAGGTATTTTATAATATCCACTCCAATATTCCTGTTTAAATAAAGGAATCTTTTACATACAAATTATTAATTCGACATTATTGTGCTTTCAAATATGAATTACTGAATAGCCCATATTGTATATTGAGCTATTGATTAATTCTGTAGGTATTGGGGAAATTCTTGTTTGCGGTTCAATACATTTTCATTTTGCGTTAATAAATTCAACGTGTATTTAATAAATTTGTTAGTATTTAGATTTAACTACTGATTTCTGTATATTCTACATAATGTATAGTTATGCATCAAAATCTCGATAATCCGAACTAATTAATGTCGGATGGGGTTTGGATCAACAACAAGAAATCCAGCAATTTTAACAACCACCTTTCATAAAACTTCAATTTTACTGAAAATATTATATGTCTGTGACTTGAATTAAATAAAATCGATAGTAACCATAAAGTATACACAAAAAGAAAATGGAAAAATGGTACATATACTTATTTATTTGCTAGTTGCGTCTCTGCAGCATTGCAGAAAATGATCGTAAGTATAATAGTTGCAACGACTCTCTCTTATTGTACTTCATCAAATATAAATTTTCTCCAAATCCCGTATCTATACCGATATAGAAATGGAAAATAGACAGAAAAGCAACACATCAAGAACACATTTAGTCCGGGAATGGCTTGTTATATCTAATAAGGGACAACCGGGGCGGTAATGTTACAGATGACCGAGAACGTGACTAAGAAAAACTGGGCGGAAGCCAAAAACATTGCTGGACTTTATGGCGACTAGAAATGAAATAGATGATGGTTAGGAGGACAGTCGTCGCTGACATCGCACATCATCTTCATAATTTCATATATTTAATTGAATTTCGATTGAGGAATAAAAAATTGATGTAATTCATCAACACATTGGAAATGTTGTCTCGCTTCTAGGATATTTGGCATATATACTACTACGTTACTTGCTAATCGAAATTTACTTTGACGGAAATCGTTTTAAATATAATATTCTTGCAGTAAGAGTTAAAAGACTAATACGTTATTTCATGACAGTTCCTACAGTAAGTGTCCTATAGTAAATATTTGCTGGCGCGTAAGTTTTATAGAAGTTCCACTACAAACATAGAATTCGCTTGCTTTTAGTTAAATGAAAATCTTTTCAGTACAAGACAGTTTTGTTTGTTCTGATTTTTAATCAAAAGACTAAGCTTTATGTGTTCTGTACAGGCATTGATTGAATCGAAACGAAATAAATTAATGTGGTTATTGGGTTATATGTATATGTGTATACCTACAAAATTATATGCAGATTTTATCGTGCACATCCTGAGCTTTCAATAATCATCCGGATTGCGTTTAAAAGCCTTTTCACGAAGCTGTATAAATTATTTAGTGAAGCCACAGGTAAGTTTCTTAAGTAGGTTAAACTAGCTAGAAAGGGGGTATTAGTTTAACTATCAGTAGATCACACATGATAATATAATAGCTTTGTATGGAGTACATTATAGGACAGTTATCCAGACTATTATGCGTCTATTGTTAGACATCACCAATAGGACAATGTTCCTTTACATTGTATTCAAAATCTGTATTGACTAATTGTGGAATTTAGGCATTCAGGATGCAAATTCTACATTCACAACTCGACCCCCCCATTCAACAACATCTCCTGTATTTTTATTTTAACCACCTGCTGTTCGTTAGACCATAAAATAGTCAGTTTAACATATATACACCTGATGTAAATTAATGTAATGCTGCATTTATACGTACACCTGTCACCTTGCGGTGATGCGTCCGGATTAACTTAGGTAGGGTAGATATAGCTATGCGGTGGTTGTTGCGCCATGACGCTTTTCTGACGTCAACGTCCATAAGGGGTTATTCAAGCTAAGATTATTCGACGTTATGTTGTTGCAAACTGCTTATTACGTTGCCGATGGTACACTTATATAACTCGTAATTTGCTACCTTATTCCCATGGTGATTCCACCAATGTGTCCCAAAGTTATCAAAATAAACATTAACTTTCAAGATGGTAGTTTTCTTATTTGGTTAGATTTACCAAATAAGATTTTATGTTATCTAATACATATGCTTTAAAAATCGTCAATTCTTTCGGCAAAAATACAAAACATTCACATTTATATATTCTATATATGTATATACAACGAAAACAAGTGACTTGTTCTTTTCGAACGGAAAACAAACCATAAATATAACCAATCTCAATTCAATGCCTCACGAGAATAACGAACTGGAAGGAAATAATAGTCGCTTTTCTTGGCCCATAAGATTGTGTATTGAATTATTTCTGTTATTAGATAAAATTGCTATACGACTGTCCAAGGTAAAATAAAAAAAAAGAGGGAAGGAAAATGAAAGTAATATATAAGCCGGATTCAATTAAATCAATGAAAGATTCGGTGATTAACGTATGGGTTGGTATAGAATAGTAACCATCACTCTACTAGAAAGTGGTGCAAAATTTGGTGGTTTAAAATTACATTACGATCTAGTAAATTTCATTAAGACGCGGCGCGGCAGTGAAGAAATATTAGACCTAATGAAGGTACCCTCATATCTCTCTGCCACGTGCAGTGTTTATTAAAATCGCTAGTCCAAAATTTGAACATCATGAATTTTGAATGTATCCACTAAATATTCCATGTACCTACATAGACGTAGGTGTATCTTGGTGAAATGAATTTCTTTAATAGTTCACTGAACATAATTACTAAACTACCTAGCAATTAAGTTAAGCAGGAGTAGCTGGTTAGGACAAAACACGTTACGTATTTATCTCCTCGTCGTCTACTAGATAGGCGAGTAATTAGTTTCAATTCGTAATTATTTCAAAACTATTACTAAGTAAAGTTGAAGTTCATAAACTATTATTCAATATTTGGAGCTTGTGGGATTCTACGTAATCACTCTCCTTTTGCCTTTCAAAGTAAATGGATCAAACTGAATGTTTTGCAAGGTAAACACACCAATCAGTTATAAAATGCGGTAGATTTTCGTTTACTTACATATGACGATCAATTTGGCGTTGGCTCTGATGGCTTTGTGCATTCTAGCTGGTCCAACTTGACACTGGTACTCGGCATCATCCTCTAGGGAGGCATTGCTCACCCTCAGGTTATACATGCCGTGACGACGGTCGCCGATCACAGAGTATCTAGGGAAGCCCGGAATCACCGACGAGAACCCTACGGTGTAATTCCAGAATTAACAACGTCCGGAAGTTGTCAATCCGGAGTGGGATAAAAGGGACACAAGGATAGTTTCTCATATACTTAATGGAGAATTTTCAAATTATTGGAATTCTAATAAAATTAAATCTTTCCTTCCAAAAAGTAGGAATGTCTATTAAAAGCTAAAATTGTAACTACCTAAAGCAAAACCATCTTTGGTCCATTGTACTTGTCCAGCTAAATTGGCCACCTCACACTCCAACATAGCTTCGCCGCCCTCTTGTACTTTGACATCTCTCGGTTGGACTCTGAAGTACTGTTGTTGAGCGTTGACCAAAGCAAGGTTGATGAGCAGTAAACAAACTGGAACGAAATAGTATAAAGAAGTTGTGACAAAATGTATAGAAATAAAACAACTGGACATTAAAACTTTTTTTGTTACTACCCTTCACCCTGTTGTAAATCAACAAGGATAGCTTTATGAATCTCGCACAAATTCCAAACACGGTTAGAGAAGGCTAATGTTGCAGAACAAACTATTTATTGGCATGACTAGAACGCTACTATATGAGCATATATTCGATCAATCAAGAATTTCATATAGAGTTTCAAATAGAGAGTTGCAGATTTTCAGGTTGTGATAAAATTAATAAGGCGTACACGACAGCACCCACTGGAAGTCAGTGTTGAACATGTGAAGGTCTCTGGCACACGTCCAAACTAGTTAGCAGATCAATTTCACAGATAAATAATCATACGTTCTGGAAATCTAACCCTCTGTCCGGCAAACCGTTTATATATTCACTAGCTATTAACATTAAATGACTCTAGAGGTCGTAGCGGTTAATACTACATTAGACTGATGCGCGTTCTACTGTCCGGGGGATGGTGTAGATTTATGTCCCTCAGGTGCATTATCCCCCAGGCATACTCCAACTGTCTATTTATACCCCTGTTAAAACAAGCCCAAAACTGTTTGTCCTAAGTGGAATTATTGCCTGATTTGTTTGACTTATCAAATTCGACCCTGCTTCACATCCAGGATTCTACAAACAGCTTTATATTTCTCATACAACCCTTCCGATAATCCAACATTTTCTTTGCATATTCTCATTATAATTGAAATTACTTAATTGTGGGCGTTTGAAACCGTTACTTTTTATTGTGGAACAAAACTCAATTTAATGGAGGCTAAACCACCTACAGACAAAATGTAAGTTCAATAATACGTAGGTCGTTTGATAAGTATGGTAAATTTCTATGAAAGGGCACCACAAGTCAATTGGTGACGTCACGGATGGCAAGTGCCACTCTTCAAACTAAGACAGGTAAAATTGTAGACAGAAGCGACACGTGGTTGACGTTCTACAGACGTTTGAACTAAGCAGTGCAACAGTTTCCACAGAACTGGAAAAACACGAGTTCCGGACAGGGATAAAACATTTGTCTTTAAAGAAGCGGACGGCCGTCCAGATCAAAGCGGAGTTGGATGCAGTTCATGGGGACTCTGCACCAGCCTGAAAGACTGTTTATTTGTGGGTCGAAAAAAGCGAAGACCGTATTGTCGGCTGGGAAGATGATGGCCACTGTGTTTTGAGACTCCCATGGAATCATCCTGATCGAGTACTTGGAAACGGGAAAAACAACAACCGGACCCTCGTATGCAACGTTAGACGACCGGTTGAAAGAATAACTGCAACAAAAACGCCCCTGATTGGAGCACAAACAAGTGCTCTTCCACCAAGACAATGCACCGTCCCACACATCAGCCATTGCACTGAAAAAATTGCAAGAATTAGGGTTCGAATTGAGTCCGCATCCACCCTATTCTCCAGACTTAGCCCCGTCCGACTTCTTCCTCTTCCCAAACTTAAAAATATGGCTTGGTGGGAAGAAATTCTCTGCGAATCATGAAGTCATTGCTGCTGTCAATGAGTATTTTGCAGGCTTTGGAACAACATTTTTTTCCAACGGGATGAAACGATTCGAAACACGCTGAACAAAGTGGATCGCCCTCAATAGAGACAATGTTGAAGAATACATTCGATTTTTTCCCAAAAACGGTGTTTAACTTGCTTATTTACCATATTTATCAAACGACCCACGTATGTCGAATTTCTGACTTATAAGTATATATCTTGAAGCTATTTTATTGCATCGTTCTTTTTGATTATATTGTTGTGTAAACATGATAAGAACTCACAGCTTATAATTAGAGAGATGCGGGTTTAATTGCTTAATACGTCGCAACGTCATCCCCTTCGGCAATAACATAGTAGCGACATCACCTAATCCTGTATGTTGTTCGGGAAGTATAGCGGAGGTGAAACCGGGAATATGAAGAAAGAGAACGTTAGAAGTGCCACCACCCGTTTGCCTCGCCCTTTCTCAAGACTTTGCTACCGTGTATAATTTGCAAAGGGGTGATAAATCCGTGAGAAAGGGGTTGTTTGTTGAGGAACTGCGGTAGTAGTAAGGGGGTGGAGGTGAAACACGGAATCGGGCCAACAGATAACTTATGTTTTATAATAGTAGATTTGGACCATAATTACTACTGTACACACCGGCTAATCTCTGACGCTGAGCCTTTTTATAGCATAAGCGCTGGATTTGTCACAAATACCCTTGTTTTTGTTAACAAACATCTAATGAAGTCATTCTTCATTTTAAATATTCCTATACATATATAAACTACACAATATTATTCGGTACACTGACAATAAGTTCTGTAGATTAATTTTATTATATAGCATTATCATATTACATACTTTGCAGTCGGTAAATCTAGAAAATTTACCTTTGTGCTTTGGCTATATCAGACTTTGGGGTTCTATTAGACAAACCAACAAAGGACCGACCCAGTAAAACTGATAAAATGACCAGTTGGAATTTGAATAAATTCGCACAGACAGCATACCTGGCCTTTAACCCAATCGACCTCTCAATTTAAAGGGATGGCTAGTTTCCCTCGAAAACTACTTTGTACCATATTTTAGCGGATTTCAGTGATCTGACAGAATGACATACCAGTGATTTAATTCACCGATTTTATCGTGACATAAACTGCTCTAATTCTAAATTATTATTTTAAGTTGTCTTTTTTTTTCAAATTGTTATTGCTCACAGAAAGGAGGTATAAAATGGGAAAAAAATTATTTCTAGTCAACATGATGCTTTTGATGTGTAATTGCACTGGAAACGAAAAAATCAAATTGCTTTTCCTATTGTCCTTTGATAACAATAGCTAGAGGGAAAACATATTTGCCGCAGTGCAGTGAATTAAACAAAAATTTATCAGTTATAAAAATCGGAAAACTACTAATCAAAACATGAAACGTTATTACGTTATTTTATTTCTCTAAATTGCAGCTAGATCAAATTTACAACAGAAAGCATTGAGACTTTAAAAATAGTAAATATGCAGGCACAAGAAAAACTATGTTTTAGTTAGTGGTTGCTGTTGTAAATTATTCAGGAATATATTTAGACGAAGACCAATGGAGGACGGGTGGTTTTCGGATTGGACATGATAGCGGTTGGCCGGAATAGTGTAGGTTGGACAAATAATTGTAATTCCTGGGGAAATCGTAAATTAGTGGCGGCAACAAACCAAAAAAAAAAGTACTGTTGCCATCATTAAGTTTATTGCAGAGCAAATTGTATGAGTTGAAAATAAACGACAGAACTACGCCGAATCTGGAGTAAAACAAATGTAATAAAGATGAGAGGACACACAGTGGTTTTTAGCAGAAATTAAGCGTCGATTATAGACCGAAACGATGATAGAGGCCAGAACTGAACCGGTCAAAGATGACAACATTGAACCAACAACAAGAACAACATCAACAACAAGTTGAAGTAAATAATCTCAGGTTGCAGGTCATTACCTGCTTGAGACCAGTATCAAGATATTAGATGAAGGAAAAAAAGCCTCAACGGAAATGGGTTTTCAAAACCTGATTCGTATCCGGCGAGGATAAAAACTCCAATCCGGTTCCGCAGCAAACGCCTAGAGGGCGGTAGGATGAGGATCATTATCAAAGAGTGTATGCTTTTCATTCAACTACACTATTCAAAATACATACATACAGGAATCTTATCATCACTAAAACATACTTTACGAAAAAACTTTTGATTTTTAAATAGGAGTTTTGATAGTTCTTTTAATTTGATTAAAACTAAAAAGTTATTACTCCGCAAACTGATAACACTATCTGTTAGTACCTATAATGTAAGAATGGAAAATCCGGGAGGCTAACTCCATTGAAAGCCGTGAAATACCCGATTACCAATTCAAATAGCGTAGACCGACATCAGGATCGTTATATGCCTACTACGATGAGTTATTATCACAAGTTCTGGGATAGTCTGGATCTAGTTTGGAAGTTTTCTTCAATATGAGGATTTTCATAATTTAAAATTAGACAGTATTTTAATTACGACCTGAGGACGGCACTAGTGGGCGGCAACTTTTCCGAGCTTGCATAATTTTTCCATTAGCCGATTAATTATAAAACCGTTAATTTTAGGTAACCAACCTGAATTTACCTCAACCACCACCACCACAATAACTCTTAGATTGCCTAAATTTTTTTGACATTAAATATAACAGAAAGAAAAGACAAAAAAATCCATTCTGACTAGCTGTGGGCAGACAATATATGTAAGGGGCGGACAAAGAACTAAATAGGTCTGGACATATTTGAGAGAATTGCAGGGGTGGCGGAGACCTAATCCAGATGTCACTTACATTAAAGACTTATCTTTTGATATTTTTATAGTCAACAGTATTCGTTTTTTTTTTATAATTCAGCAATATAGCTGCATGTGGTCGGAATTCAACCAGAAACTTACAGATGCGGTCCAGGAGAACATCCATAGCGACAAAAAATGATTTAGTAATCCAAATGGGTATTCACTAGACAATTATCGAACTTTTTGTTCATCTAGTCACAATAATTTATTAATTTACATATTCACAAATTTCGAAATTTCTTACACTCCACTTGATGGGTCTTGCGGTATATCACTATACGATTAATTTTATGAATGATCATAAGTGTGTACCATACAACTTATGAATGAACTATTCACTAATCTTCCCACAAAGAATCAATCACTAATTGAACAGTGTATGCCACTTCTTTATTATCATTTTAATCAAAACGTTTTATGTATTTAACTAGTAATTGGGAGAAATATATTCGTATATACACGCACACATTCACACACACATATACACATATCCACAAATTAAAACTACTCCCGCGACCACTTGGCTTAGAGAACTACACCGTACTGAAGCTTTCAGCATTCACGTGCAGCAGCGACTAAAGCGGTTAATCTCGAAATCGACCGACTACGCTTCGCCATCACCTGTTAGCTAGTAGTCTACATAATAAAAGAATAAATAAACAACAACGAACGAAAACGAAAAATAACAATAATAATACACAGTCGAGAAGAGAAAAAGATCGCCAGATGAACTGTGTGGCTGGAAACCACAAGATACATCGTCCTGTACGAAATAATGTCGTTGTGTGTTGTTGGTGTATTCGCTATACATCTCTTTAAAATTGAATAGCAAAAGAATACCTGGCTGGAAGTTTGGTAATCATCTGGTTAAAGTCCACCTGTCGCCGCCGACTACTAGACAGGTGGAACCGATGTTGTCGGGCAGCTGGGCGAACAAGAATTCGACCACCTTGGCCCTTTCAACAGTAACAACACAGTATCCAGTATGTCTAAAGAATTTCAGATTGAATGGGACTTGTATATCACCTAAAATATTATTTCTAGTGCAGCTGGAAATTTTCTATGTAACGAATAAAAAACGAATAAGTTTTGATGAGGAACACTCTTATAAACTGAAAAGCTTCCATAATTGCCTAATCAACTTACATGGTATGCTTGCAACACTTTATTTTTCCGGTCATAAGTAAGCCACAAAAAAAACTAAAGTGTGGAATTGAAAGCGACTATTATCTTTATGACTAAAAGCTCCTTAATAATTTGTTGATAATATATGGCATCTTTGTATGACTAGTTGACCAATTTCAATTATAGTCGAAATTATAGCTGGAGATATTACAATTGACGTAAAGTTTGTGGTAGTAAATCACCTGTCGATTACACAACAATAGCTATCAAATTGTGGAGACTGATAAGCGATGGTCTCTGTACCCTTTAACGAGGTTGATGTGTGCTTATTTCTGTGTGTAATTGTGCATAGGGCATTTCAGAGATATGTACATACATATGTGAATTAATTCATTGGTTACATATGCAAATGGGACATGGCGTTTTTCATTTCCGTTGATTAATTGAAAATTTTTTTACAACGATTCGAACCAAAACACAAAAGATTTAAATTTGGTACGAATTACGAAGACGTCAGTCAACTCAAATTTTTTTGTCAAATGTTTGGATATACACGTAGACATGAAGATGTTCGCTGGTAGAAATTGAATTTTTTTTTCGGTTACACATAAAATTTTAGAATCAGACAGAGGTCGCAATATTTGAAATATGCCATGAACATGTGTTAAAGAGACTTTCTGTTGTAATGTAATATTTTGATTATCTCTCCCGCTTAGTTTTGTACGCTTTGCCCCCTTCAATTTGTTTATTTTCAACACGTTATGTTTGAGTCTCTCACACAGACAAACATTTTCAGGTTTCTGATGTTGGATGTGGATTAAAATAAAAAAAAACTTTGCTTTCAGTTAATTCGCTACAAATAATACAACAGGAAACATTAATGAACAGAAAATATAAATCACAGAGCAACAAATCAAATGTTTATTCAGTCAACCATTAAAATATATGTATATCGTCAACTGTTTAATGGAAAAGAAACAGGAATAGATCGATAAATAGAGAGATACACAGAGAGAAAAAAGGTAGAAAATATATAAGAAGGTGGATTCTTCCAAACTTTTTTCGACAAAGTTATAAAAGGACAAGTTTTTAGTTGAAGGAGAAAATGACAAGTCTCAAATGAAAACTTTTACAAGCAAGACTTGAGTAACTTCGATTTTCTGCTATTCAGCTAGCTTTTTTCCTCTCTTGCTCTCTCTCCCTCTCTTGTGGATAATTAAAAGAAATATTATCAAAAGATGAAATTTAGCGACAAGTAATAAGCTATTCGTTGATAGACCGTTTGAAAATTTTCAAACCGTTTCAATCTCCCCACATTTGTAAATTCTAATTTACATGCACGCCGGGAGACTTTGTTATTAGCCTAAAAATACATATAATAATAATATGTAGATTATCTATTTTTAATCTTGAAAAATCCAGAAATCTCCTAGTTTACCTAAAAAAAGATGTTACCAAATAGAGTGTATCTACAAAAATATATATATATCTTGAATTTCAAAAACACTTGGAAATTACGGTTCTATATAACCATTTATATCAGCACTAACTACAAACTTTGATAGCTCGTCAAAATATGTTCAAAGTTTTATCGGCATCATAAAGAAAAGCACCACTAAACAAATTAAGACAAGAAATTAGCTTGTAACTACTAATCGAATTTCCCTAATTATTTCATCTCTTTCTTTCTGTTATTATAAATTAACTCGTAAAAAAACTTGCTCTTATTAATTTTTAAATTGTTTGATTTATTTTCATTCCAATTGTTGTTATCGTGTTCAGATGTAGAGTCGGCTATACTAGGTGAGGTGTGCGCTTGAACGCCATCCACATATCTAATGACGAGTTGATAATTAAAAATGGCCTCAAAAGTTCATTCACAACTCAGTTCCCACACTGACGTATTATGTTAATCTAGCCCGTGAGCTCCTAGGACAGGTTCTTCTCTCTTTAGATATGTTTTTCTCCAACTATTAGTTTTATGTAACCAGCAGCAAGTTCAACTACAGCTACAACAACAACAACAACAACAACAACAACAACAACAACAACAACAACAACCAGCACCCAAGTCATTTTTCTCCTGCTGCTATACTGTGTGTGCCGTTGACCAATTGCGATGCCACCGGAAACTATTACAGTGCCTGGCTTGTTAGTATTACCAAAATCGTTAGTTCAACACAATTCAATATGTAATTTTCAGTTATTTAACAGATGAATGAAAAACTGAATGAAGCAGAAATCTGTTCAGATGGCGGATGTGTTTGAAAGAAAATTCGACCAATATTCAATAGAAGTTTTCTGTATTTTTCTAGTTACAAAATAACGGATTCAAGATGAACTGATTGATAGTTATTTAGTTTTAAAATTGTTCAGGATTTTGATTATCAAGAGATTGACCGATCGAAAGAGGAAACTGCTCTAAACCTGATTCGGGCATTCACATCTAACACAGATGTGGGTACTGTGACACGTACGCCCTAAAAAAAGGCAACAACAACAACACAAAGAGACAGAGATAGAAACATAGTATTATTAATTCTATTTTGATCTCTTTTTTGTGTTTTTACAATGCAAATTTTTTCAAATTTGATTAATGTTGCAATTTATTTTCGAATTGAAGCCTATATTATATTTATCGTTACATGTTTCCTACAACATAAATTCGAATTCGGGTAGCTGTGGATGTTTTTTTTTTATTTCATACCAATTCATCCAGTAAATCTCTGTATATCTGTATATGAAAAAAACTATATTATCTTATAATTTAGACCGTTTTTTTTTGGGGTGTTCATTATAAAATACTTGAATATCGTGACACTAATCTGAAAGAAAGCTGTAAGTGAGCCTATTATGTCCCATTTTTTCCCTTCCAGTCTTTGATATTTGTTATATCTTGTACTCGTGAAATGAAAATAGCTGGAGGAAATCTTGATATACATGCTCTGGTCTCTCAAGTCACTAACTTGAAGAGTTGCCTTATCTGCACCAAGAACCTGCCAAGGTCGTAATTCGCTCTGGTTTGTACGCAAGATTTCAGGCGCTGAATTCTTTTTGCAGTTTTTTTTTTCGGCTACTAACACATGAAATAACAGTAAACCACTGAAACAAGTCGTTATTCTTTTTTTTATTTGTTGCGATAAGAGAGTATTGGGGTCAGTGGTATAGAAATGAATTATTATATAAGTCGCCTCTACGGTATACTAATTTACAAGTTGCACTCTTTCCACACATGTTTTTGCTGATTTTATGCAAATATTACAGTAAATATAGTGAAATGTTTGAGTGTTACTTAGATTTATCAACATTTGTACATGGATAGTGTGTACAAATGTTGAGCATGGTGGTATTATAACCATGGAGTTTATCATTTCAACTATCAAACATGCAAATATGTAACTGGAAATCTGTATATAACATACATGAAAATAGAGGGTTTTACTTTGGTTTTTTCGAATAGAAAATTCTTCTTGTTCAAATGTAACATAACAAGCAATCAATATTGTAATGCATACATATATCAACATATGTGAAATTACGGATTTGTTAATAAGCTTAAAATCGAGTTCACTTTTCAATGATACGCTCTTCATTTCTAATTAATTAAACTTTATTCCGTTCCACTAATTAGCAAGGGATTTTTAACAATTTCTCTCCACATACTGAAATATCCTCCGGTCATAATTACCTACATACTTGTGTTTTAATTAACATTCGTACAGTTTTTATCAATTTTGTTGATATTTAAATATATCCATACCAATAATTAAAACTCCTTCATTATATTTGATTAACAGTGGCGTAAGGAGTTACTTCAACAACAAATTTTAAAATTCAAAATATTCCGATTTTAATCTAATTTTGTAAGTGCCTTATTTTGTTTTTTCTAATACAATTCAAGGAGAGTACTGTTACCCAGAGATTCCCTTGTAACTTTAACTAGAATCAAGTTACTTTTAAAATAGGTAAATGAAGACGAGGGAATAATGTTGAACGCCACAATAGAAAGTTAGTTGTCGAATGATGAATGAAACAATAACTAATTTACTTATATATAGATATAAATAGATTAGTTATTAGATATAGAACATTTAAACGCCCCCCGGTATTGAATTAAACTAAAACTTTAATTGGGATAGTTAAATGGATCAACTATATCTAAGCTTTGTAAACATTTTTTTTTAAAAATTTTTCCTTGACAACACAACAATAACAACAACAAAAGTTTGTCTTCAACTCTATCTGTTATCAAACTAATCTCCAAGTTTCAGCTGTTTTGTTAAAAACTTTACAAAAATCTTCTATACAATATCAATTCAACCAAAATCTCTTTACATTAATAAATAAATGATAAAACTTTTCAAAAAGGTATCAACAAACAGTTTAAATTTGTAATATTTGACGATTCAGTTTAAATTTAAATCGGTTGCATTAACCTGTCCTTCCAACATTGTAGAAAGCTGCAAAATGTGTAGATCCAGTTATTAAAAACTCATATAGGCAAGTATGCAAAACTGAGATTATATAATGGCCATTTTATCATTTATACACAACAAAATCATTTTATAACATTTCTATGAGACCGGTTTCGGTGGTCGGTATCATCAGTAGTTACAGTTGATAACAATAAATCATTCTGAACATGATCAAATTGATGTTTAAGTCTTTAGAATTACAGTTTTTCTGGGAGTTGTTATGTTACACTTGTCAAACGACTGATGATGATGCCGTGAATCGAAACTGGTTGCTTGTAAAATAATGGAGAACAAACACGTAGTCTTACTAATATGTAACCTTATTTCACGATCCATTATTATTATTATTATTATTATTGTTTCATTTACGTTTACAAATATCTAAAGGTCAACTGAAATAATTAAATAAGAAAAGGTTAACTTGATTGAGAGTAATTGATTATTCTTTTTGTCTATGAATGAGTATAAATCAATGGAAACTAGTGACTCGTTTTAAGTTATGAATCACTGGTTACTCTAAAAGAAAACATATTTACTTAAAATAAATTTAATTATGATTGATTTATGAACAATATAATATAAAGGCTTTTATTTTGTAGTGTTAATTTTTAATTAACAATTGGTTTAATTATTTGATTGGCATTTCCACATTTGATACCTCGACCAGAGTGATATTTATTTATCGTTACTGTTGGGAATATTCCCAGGTGATTTGTTGGTGCTTTTTTTTAATATACATATGGTCATTTCCAGATTAATATGAAGTGTGGTTATCTAACATATAAATACGATGATTAGCATAAATTTATCATTAACTGATGACTGACCTTTTGAAATTTTGTTAATTAGGAAATGATCGAGCCAATAATGAACTCTAAGCACGTCAAGATAACGTAAGATCATTTTCATTGAATAATTGCACTTTATTTGTCTTATTATTAAGAAAAATTGCTAGAATAAAGAAACTTTTATTGAAATTATAGTCTAAATTTACATGTTTTATTAGTATGATGTTTTCGGAATAGAGTTGTTATAAGGAAGATTGCTCGTAACCTCACTACTATTGAATTCAATCACGTTTTCTTTAACGAAGGTATTGGAAACTTTTCAGCTTTTCCGCATTGCCGTTTTGTCTTCAAATTACACTACACTAAGGTTGCATCTTCTAGTTGGCTTCCGTCAATTTTATTGCACTTTATTCCTTATTTAATTAGCTTAATTCATACACTTAAACCTAGAAAAGCTGGTATTTTTCTTTAATTACGTTAATTCGATAATACCGCGTAATATTCTTGATATGATTAAAACATATTGAACTAAACCCATCAATGGTAGTCCCAAATGTTTAACTTTTACAGCTTTTACAAGCAACAAATAAAGCAACATCAGTCGTAAAACAAATCTATGTAGGAAGTTGTTGCGAAAAGAACGAATTGAGCTAATGTAGTGCAACTACATCAAGTTGAGGGGGTGTTTCGACGGTCGCAATGCAGACTAACCCTCGGGCCAGTGCATGCACGCACACACACATACATCGACTACGTTCGTTTCAATTTATTTCAGTGTTTTCGCTTGTAGATAAAGCGAATAATAAAAATTATATTGCTTTGTTTTCAGAAGTTTATTGTGTGTATGTATGTGTGTGTATATGTATATAAAAATACATTTTCGTTACTAGATTGCGCGCACCCTCCGTCTTTTTCTGCGATTTTATGTTGTGCGGCCATTTCGTTATTGTGCATTTTCTGTATCAGCCAATGTGAATTTATTATAGCAGCCAGTAAACCCGGGGAGCAAATAAAATTCCTACCGTCTCTCATAGTGGATGTGAAGATCAACTTTGCCGTCACAACCGGGATGTATACGAATTTTATCAGAATTATTTCCTCAATTCAAAAGTTTACCGGGTGACAAAATTTGCCTTTTTCCCTATTCTAGCAAAAAAGGGCCACAGTATTCTTTCTACTAATATAAAAAATTCCAAAACATACCTACTACATTTGTTTTTTATTAATATATTCAGAATATAGTATACAATATATGCGATCAGATAGAGAAGGGGCGCCCAAAATAGAATTGATTGGGTTCAAGGATTGGGGATTCGTCCGAATTCAAGTCCGGTTACAATTTGGTGGTTTGTGTCAAGTCTCTGCCCCCCCCCCCCTATCCAGGACGATGTTACAAACAAATTTGATTAGGCGTAAGGTTTTTCTACCGTTTGCAAGTTTTGTAATACATTGACTATAATAAATGGCGTCGATTCAGTAGATTCCCTCGAGTTCATGTTGACATTAGTTTTCCTGTTTACCGTCGCTATTTGGTTGATATTGTTTATTTTTGGTTCAGCTGCATTTGAAGCTGTAAATTAATGAAATGCTTTGTTTATCCTGTCCGGAATTATAAATTGTATATGATTTTCAGCTATGTTACATATGCCGTTTAGATTATTTGTGCCGTTTTATATAGCCAACCCATATAAAATGATACAACATTATTTAATTTCTGTTTTTCTTCCTAGTCCCAGTTCTGTTTGAATTACAATAAGGGGGACAAAAAAAAGCGATATACATATCTATTGGGACTTTATGCAGATGTTCTGAAACGAGTGGCGACTTTAAATAAATAATAAAAAGTCGGGCCCAAAAAAAAAACAGAAAACGGATTATACTTGGAACGTTTCGTAGCAAAATCTGTAAAGTTGGCGAAGAAATTTTCTTGTAAAGTTTTAATTTAATTACCAAGAGGATAACGAGAACATTTTAATACATGGGTACGTTGGGACCTTAATGTGAACATTTATATGATGGGAATATTCAAAGGCGATAGTCTTTGATTGACATTTCGGCATAACTTAATTAAACTTTTTAATTAGTTTTATTTGCATTGAAATTAACTTCCGAACTGGGACTTTCTCATTAACACGTCATTTGTTCGATAATTGTTAGTGACGGAAAGATATCCTCCCTTACAAAATTTGTTACTATATCGTATCAGTTAGATCAGTTGTGTTTTTGCTAATTACCTATCGACAATATGGATTTCAAACTAGAATGTGGTGGAAAAGCTCCCAACAAAGGAAATTATCCTGGTAAGGACTCATCACGAATGAATACCATTTGGGAATAGAAGAGCTTAAATAGAGTCTAGATAGGAAATAGATTGAATGTTCTTCACATTTCGCATGCGGCTAATTACAAGTCAAATGGATTCGAGAATATAGTTGGACTACGTATGAATGGTTGAAAAACCATCCATTCATACAACAGGCTGTTAGATTTTCTCCTGCACAACTTGATTACAAAGCAAATTACTTTAATAAAACTGGTTGGTAAGAACAAGACGTGAATGAAGAACACCATTTCTATCTATTTCTATGGCACATACAATGAATATGTACAGAAAGGAAGATACAGTAATGTAGGCGTCTATGTACGTTCATAATATGTCCATGAAAAATCGATATCCGCAGTTGCGTCATTTCCGCTGTTCAAGTTCTTTCTTTAGCAATGTTTCGTATGTGTAAATGTGTACATGTGTGTGTGTGTGTATAAGTTGCTCGACAGGTATCTCCAAAAGGTCGTAATCCGACACGCTTCAGTGGCGTTGTCCGACTGCAAAAATGGGAAAGAAGATATCACTGGGAAACCTGCAACAGCACCCAAGATAGAAATGTGCAGAGAGCAGAGAAACTGTAGTGAAATTTTCTCTTATTTTCGTTAGTGGTTGTTCATAAGTTTACGAGAACCTAAACATGAATGTTATTAAAGTTCAACATTCGTATAAAAGTCTCCAGGAAGCGGGCTTTATGTTCATTCATAACCACAACTTATATGGAAACGACATCAGCAGTACTGAACTTTAGCTCTTCTAAGGAAGAAAAGAAAACAATAATCAATATGAAACCTATTTAGGAATTCAATAGATGCTCGCATAAACAAAGAAGCTATTAATGATCAAAACAAACAATGATTGCTCCAAGTGCTAAGAATGATTGGTCTAAAGTTTTAGGCATTACAGGAGGTTATTCAGAGTGTTGAAATTGTAGAATGTTGGAAATCGTCATTATATGATTTAAAGGACATAGTAGTTCTAGTTGTTCATATATCACTTGATTGGCTAGTCATTGACCACATTTTAAACTTTCAATGTTGTTCTAAACGCCCAGCCTACGCCAATGGAACAAGATCGTGGCACTTTCAATCTACTACTAACATCGAACCAGATCAGACTACACCTGTTCTTGGACAACTCGTTCTCTTTTTTCGTTTTTATGATGGGAAAGTTCATTCAATCTCAGTATTACGGACATGGAATAGAATCTGAAGCAGCTTATTTTTCTTAGTGTTTCATTCTACAGCAATCAAATGGAGGAAAGAGCACCAATGTGAATATTTACCATCTACCATTCTTGTTGGGTGATGATTGACTTCTAGATTGGTTAGAATAATAAAGAGGTGGAGAAGTGAAGTGGGGAAATAGCAGCATCCATGTAGTTAACTAAAACAACAACAACAAAAAAAAGAAGACAAAAAAGACAACCGGATAAGGTAAATTGAAAGAGATAGCCAGCAACACACTAGAAGGATCCATAAATTGTAAAGTTTATATATGAAAGGATGTAATGGACATTATTTCAGAGAAATTGCAGTCAGAGGGTGGAATATGTAGGTACCCATATAGATATTTTGCATAATAATTTGAATAATAATTGCAGACAATTTTCTTAAACATGTTAGGGTATTTTTTTACAGGAAAAAGTGTAATTTGTTGTTTATGATTCTGTCTTGAATTTTCCCCAATTTGTAAACACATTATTTATATTATCCGAAGTATTATATCGAGAATTCTTCGTTTAATATCAATATATGGATGGCTATAAAATTGTAATCCTTTACTTCTGCTTTGTTTGCCTGCGTTTTATGTAACACTGTTGATATTTGCATTGTTCGTTCTCATTGTATATGGTAATTAGGATACAAAAAGAAAACCAGAGCAAAAAAAAACATTGGTCGATATTCTATGACATTCGTTGTTTGTTTGAGGTATAGGAAATCTCGAGTAAACAGAGTTCCCATTAGCGCGCTTTTGCCTTGAAATAAATAAATGTCCATTCGAAAATGTATCCGAGAAAATGGAAAACCTACTACCACCATCGCAATGGATCACGTTCATACGAATGCAAGAAAAATCTTATATAAATGCAAAAACACGTTCTATTCTTCTGAATAAATAATCTTTTATTGGCTCTGGTTGTCGTAAAAGTAGGCACAAAAAAAAACGAAAACCATCCCAGGTTTGTACTACCCCTACATCGTCATCACCACTATCATCACTACCACCACCCACCATAGCGTATGTGAATTCGCTGGCCCCATGTGCGACATTGCGATAAATCGCCTGTTATGATGCATTAGCGTCGAGATAAAACGGCCAATTTCTATTCTATTATCTGTCAAAATGGGCTCTAGATATGTTTCCGTTTCGTCGGTCCGAAAATTACTTGGCAAAGACGGATAGTGGTATTCAGTGTGGATATTGGCGGTGGAAATGCTAGTAGCTCTCACATATTGGTGATTGATGAACGAAATATCAATGAATAGTGTTAATTCTTTCAAGATGCTGTCGAAATGAAAAAATATAGCCAGCCCCAGTCGACAAGATCTCAAAGAACTTCAGTTTTATTTGTTTGACTTATATGTATACATATAGATATATAATAAAATAGAAGAGTTATTTCAAACAAGAGTCAGTAGCACTGGTCATAATCGCCATCAAACTGGTCTTGTTCAGCATCCGGTTGATTCTTGTTCTTCTTCTTGCTTCAAGTGTCCACTGATACGGCCTTGATGTGAGTTTCAACTAGTTTCGAACCAGATTGAAGATTAAATATAATTAAGTATAATATTTATTATGTTACTAAAATAGAAATCAAATTTTCCCACAATCCGAAATTTGTGTAGTCAATGTACAGATAATTAAGTGCCGGCACATAATTTAATTATAATTTTTTGATTAGTTTGGATTGGAAATGAATAGATTTGGAGACAGTTGTTTTATTTCTAGCAAATAAAAATTTGACAAATTGCCGAGAAATAATTACTTTTATGTAATAAAAATGAATGACAAAACAGAACTTTTTCAAACAATTCAGAAAAACTGGTATGAGGTTAAAAAAAACACAACTATTCAACGGAATAATAATTGCAAAACAGTGATTTGGGAAAAATAACAAAAAAGGAGCCGTATAAAAATACAGAATATTTTTAAGGGTCTTTTTATCAACAATAATAGTACCATGCTTTTTGTGAATCCGATAGAAAAACTTTCTGTTGACGGTGAAGGGTGCTCGTGCAGGTTCGTTACTCTAATTAAATCCACAATCTTCAAAATGTTATAATTTAAAATACCTACCGTCCAACAGAGATGAGCAATACTAGTAGCCCTAGGGCTGTAGCAAAATGGTGAATATATATTTACTGCTTTGATATTTTTGAACATTTTGATTTTTCACATTTATAGGAAATCTATGAAGCTTGAAATAGTACCTAAGTCAATTGTCTCTAGTCATTAATTAAATAATTATAACGAGGTATAATTTGCAATTATGGCAATTTGCCAAAACATTGAAAATAATTAAATAAACACGCAATTCTGAGAGCTCTTATTGCAATGATTCATGATGGTTTTCTAGTAAGTCGACTGAATGCGACTAGTTTCTACGCAGATTGGTGTAATTAAATCAATTCTAATGATAATTGCCTGGCAAATTGATAATTAAAATAAATAATTAAACAAACTTGTAATACTTGATTTGTTGTATTATACAAATGAGTTCAACAAATCAAACAACTTTTAAGACAACATGCTTGAACATAACGAAAAGGATAATTTTCGGGGTTTGTCCGAAAAGAATTCGCTGGGCAGTCATATATGGGCGTCCTAATGACAAATACCAACATTTGAACTTTACATACCATTCGAGTAAACAATAGACTCAATATTTATTATTTACTATCCCACAACAGCTTTTGAAATTCCTGTGAATGACGAAAAACTATTATTGAGAAAAATTCCATTGATCAAATCTGGGTACTTTTAAATGAAATTAGTTCACTCGAACAGAAGTGAAGAGAAAAGTTTTTTTTCCGTCATACCATCTTAGCTATTAAATTTCCTTTGTGGTGGAATTTTTTGAAGTACTGCAGAGGCAACTTGTGATGATGTATACTCTTGACGTGTCCGTCCATAAAATTGCAGTCATAGACAAACTTTATTATGGTAGGTCTTGTATTGTAGAGAGTACTCTAGTTGGTTGACAACGCAGCAGATGCAATTTTAGTAAATTGCTATTGCAATTCTTCCCAGTTGCAACATTTGAAATTATTTATAAAAGTTTTCATTGTAATTTCATGTGTAAAACGATTCTTCCGTTGTTTTATAGCGATATAAAAGAAGCAGGAAAATAGTTTTTTGAGGGTGAGTTTTCGAAACATTACCGGTAGATAAACAAGATATTAAAAACGTGAAATACTACAAAATGCCTTGTTATTATTTGTTTGCAATCTGTATTTCAGTTATCAATCTTGGTTCTTATTGTTAGATTTATCGATACATGTACATTGTTTTTATTGCTACTTGTATTTTTAATTGTTGAATGATTAATCTGTCCGTATTTTTATTTTGTTCAATTACATCTTAATGATTCATCCGGACCGATGTCTATTCTTAATTCAAATAAACAAAAGTTTCCATACAATCGTGGGATTGTGGATTTTTCACACCCAACCCAGAGAACTGTGACGGTGGATCCCTCCTTGCTAGTAACCTCTGCCCTCATCTATGAAGAAGCAGAAGAAGGGGCTCACCTGTGAACGGAAGCTCCAACACAATAGACCAAGACAGGTGAACGATTATAGATCGTTATAGTGCAGAGGGATTTTCATGGCCATCATTACAGACACAAATCTATCTCTTTCTTTCCATGTTCCAAGTTCGACGAGACCACTCCAAGGGTTATAGAAGGGCACCTGTTACGAGTTGTTGTAGACGAAATACTCTACGGAATTATTCATTTAGACGCCTATATGCGTGCGGATAGATCGTATATACAAACATATAATCGATATTTAAGTAGGAACAGAACATGAAACGTTTGTTTTCGACTGAAAAGAGCAATTAAATCATTACAATTTATCACGGAACTTTACACAAAATGTTGGAGTTATGGACGAAGTTTATAAATAATTGTTAAGAGGTTGTTCAACGTTTTCCCGTCGTCCGGTCAGTTGTCCTTTTGTATATAATAGGATAATGACCAATGTAGATTAAAAAAAAAACACCTCTTTGTCATAGTGAGTTTTGCTGTGGTTTCTTCTACCAAAAATTCATGCCTTAATTACCACCACAAAAAATCAAACAATTAGATTTGGCTTCGAAGTCAGGTAATGGAACGGGTACACTCCAATAGGCCGACAAACTTATTTAAAGAAGGAAATGATATTTGTCTCTGTCTCCAAGATGAATCTAAACAGTCGATGATGAGTCATCATCATCAAATTTGAAACATTTAGTATTTATCTTCCGAACTGATTGTCTTCTAAATTGTATAACATAAAATTAATTTTATCAGGTCAAAAAACCTATTTTGAAACTGTTTTCGGTAGTAATTAAAAAAAAAATGTATAGAAGTACACTGAACGTGTATAGGGCAATAAACGCATTGAATAGACGGAAGAGAGAAAGATCTAACTATAGTTGAGTCACATAATTAAGCTCTTATCCTGCTATTTCTAAGGAAAATGGCGTTCGTTACACTTGATTGAGATAACAACCGACTGCAGTCCTTCTATTTAACTATAAAACAGAACAGAACACAACAGGACTATAGTTGTTATGTCATTCTAGAGACTCTTTTAATGTCGTAAATATCTGAAAAATATTCCTACAAATGCCATTATTATAATATTATAATATTATAAAATCGAATCGAATAAGCTTAATGATGCATATTAAAATTCCTACCCGAAAACTTTCATTATTTCCATAAAAGTAAAATATTTCGACAGTTACTTTCAATTATATGACATCGTCTGCGGGTTAGAAGTCATTCGACATTTAAGCCTACGAAATAATGATAGTTTAATGCCTTCTCGTCGGGTTGTTAGTCAGACAATGCAGAGGTGTTCAGTGGGATGTTACAATTTCGCTTCAACTACTGTCGAACATTACCCAAAATCTCTCTCACACTCTCTCTACTATAGTTGGTTAAGTTTGACGTAAATTTTTGATAGTTAAATTTTACAAAGGAATTGCTGTTAAATACCATTTCTAGTAAGTGAGCTTTTAGTGGATTTAATATTGGTTAGAGTATGTATGTCGAGTAATCAGACTATGATACTGAACATTCATTAACGATGTTTGTATGTTATTGAACACTTGAGTCAGTCACATATGTAATTTAATAATTGAAGTATTTAATATTACTACAGTTAACTCCAAAAACACTGGGGGCTACTCTTAACAGTAAGGCTTAACTGTGGTGATAACTTAGTTTGAGTTCAAGTAAATTGTAGGCGCTACCACAAATTAGAATATAAAATTTGTTGCTTAACATAAAAAATAGCTTAATATACCTGCACAAATCCCATTTACATACAGGGGTTCTATACAGGTTTCCCTTAGGGATACGAATCACGTGCGGAACTGGAAAATTTAATTAACCTGTATAGTTGTAAAATTGAAATTAGTTTATTCTTTTCTTTCGATTATTTGCCAGTAAGGACTTCAATTAACGATACAATAAAATCGTATTTTTTCTTTGGTTTTCCACAATACATATAGAAAAGCAATGATTTAGTGTTTCTATAGATATAGTTTTCAAATTATATATTTCGAAACGTACAAAAGACTATTGTTGAGAGAACACCCCCCAATCCAAATGAAAGAAAAACTCGATTCGAAGGCAACGGGAAAGTTTGTACGTTTTCATCGTATAAATCAATAAATCGGAACTAAGATGCAAGACGAAGAATGAATAAGAACACCGAACGAGTTCTTGATATAATAAAAAATTCGATATTCCGGTAATAACAATGATGTTTCTCTGATATTTCTAAGATATTTCCAGATATTATAGTAGTTGTTATTGAAATTAACCACACAGTCTGATTATTAATTAATAATCAAATAGGCCGCTTTTCCCATCAATATGTAAGCTCTAACAAATTTCTCACGTGTTATGAATTCGTACAGTGTTTCTTTGAAATTGTTAATTGATTTTGATGTTGAAGTGGTTCTCAATGAGGAGCTTACGTGTTGTTTCGTGTATAGGCAGAGAAATAACGAAAGAAAAAAGAAAATATGTAGAAAAACGGAATGAGTCGTTGTTCCGGATTTAACGAAATAAAATAAAATTTATATAGACGGTTCTTGGACTGTCTCTTTCGTCTTTTGAATATTTTTCCTTTCATTTTTTTTTTCGTTTTTCTTTTCCTTTAATATTCGACAACGTCTCCATTTCCTTGATTGCCTGCCGATATCTATTCAATTTCCCGAATATTATTTTTTCTTTTGTGACATACGACACATATATCAAGAGTTCGCCTACCCAAACGCATTATATTTATCACATAAAAAGATACTCACCGGTACGAAAATCTCCTGTATTCATCTTTCTGTATTTTTCTATGGGTTGTTGTTGTTGTTGTTGTTGTTGTTGTTTGGCCGTTTTGTCCCGTCTCTCAACAACACATCCTGGAAGGAATATAAAAAAAAAATGAAAACATTTCAATAAATTCTCCACCATTTCATTTTATTATTCAAAGCAACAATAAAGTTACAATTAATTCTAAAGGTATGATTCGCATTTAGAATCGTAAACTTAAATAGAGAATAACAAGTCGGCTTGCCATTATCTTAATGCTTCGTTAAGGGCATATCGTACCGCATATTAAAAAGTACAATAATTAGGTAACAAAGTTCATGAGATAAGCTCTGAAGTACGGCTGAACTTTCCTTGAGAACAAGATCTTCAACTAGATACATAAGATTAACGTCATTAACATTACTTATTCTATGAGAATTGTTGATGCGACTCTACACAGATCTTTACCCATGGAACACACACACTTCTATTATTCAGTCTCTAGCAACACGCCACTTTTAATAATGCTGAAAATAACAAGAAAATTACTTTTATCCAGCCAACAATGTAATTTCCAATAATTAATCAAAATAGATACGAGAAAACCTTATCAAAGAAAAAACCTTATCAAAGAAAAAACCGTGCTCAAAAATATGAGAAAAACTCTCCAATATTGTAATAGACCGTAGTTTTAATTGTAGAAATTGCAAGGAAAATGAAGCAATGCTCGATGGAATCTATCATGAAGAAGTAATCGAAGAATCTTGATGATGATAATATAAAATGGAAAAAACGAAAGAAAGTTATTTGAAAAACACTAAGATGAAGGCAAAAAAATGAACTTGAGAAGGAATTGGAAATTGCGGCCGTTAAACGATAGGTCAATGGGGTGATTAAACAGGACGAGAGTGAGAATATCGAATGATTTTTTGACGGAGAGAGAGATTCCTGCATTATACTTAGAAATGAATGAATTCAGAAAGGAAATCGAGAACGAACAATCATTAAAGAGCTATTATAATGGTGTGAAAATTGTGCTGAATAGAAATATTACCACGAGAGCAGTAAAGAAAACAAACGAACATGTACCCACGTACAAATTGTAAAAAGTTGAGGTGAATGGACTATTCAGGACGAAAAAAAAATAGATTATAATAAAAGTTATCTTTGTGTTTTTTTAATATCCTGAGAGTGAAACTCGTAAATAATCTATACGGTTATGGAAATTTGATTTATTTAATTAGTCGAACATGCAAGCGCGTATGATACGCTTGTGTTTCAACATTTGTTTTGAACTAGTGCAAAATCCTTCTATTGATGACATATTGCATATGCGGCATTGCACTGTACGCTAAGCATCTGTTCCGCTATAAAATAAATGCACAAGTCTTCTTTCAAACAACTAATAGCGGAAAGTCCACAAAGAGACAAAAAAAGTACGATTTAAAAGAGGATTAGTTGATGGTTGCACTAATCAAAGCTGTTATCACATTTAAAAATAATTTCTGATGTGAACGAGTACTTATTGGCCAGATGACAACGATAATTAAATATTCCTTGAGGTAATGTGATTTTCCTTGTCTTATTCTTTTTATTACAATTGTGAATTGTCTGGTCGAAACTCGTTTTCTTTTTTTTTCTTTCCTCCCTTTCTCCTTTGGTTTTACCTTTCCGTTAGACTCTTGAATTTTTAATTACGTCCTCGACGATCGACTACGGAGGCGAGATAACAAACACTTTAGATGCCGTTGTATGGAAAATATCTTGCCATTTCAAAAGATCCGTCTTGTTCTTTTTCTCTTATCGAAATTTTCCGTAGGCGTCGGTGTTTTATTGTCGAAATTCAAGGAGGATAAGACCAATCCGATCGAGCAACGAGAAGCAGAATCACGTTTCAAATAAAAAAAAAAGGAACAGAGGAAGCCTGGAAACATACAACAACGTCGGTTAAGGACAACGGAACGTTACAAAACAGAATAAATTAAGTTCGAAACTAAGACAGGAAGGGTCAATTCAATTTCGATCCAAAGCCGAAGCTCGGACACGACAACAAAGTCCTTTGAACGTAAGACTTAACCAACTGAGGAACACGTGAGGTGCTTAGATGTGGATTCCATGAGAAGGAGTCGAGTCCTCCGTCGAGGACAAAAGTTCTTGAGATATTTTGTCCGGCGACAGAATACAAATTCGTTTTCGTCCTAGTCGTCATCCATTGTAGAAGGGTAAAATGAAGGATCTAGATTATAGAATGCCGGGGATAGTCTCCATTTGACGGGGTGGGGCCATCGCGATCGAAACAGTTCCGCGATTATATCTGCGTAATTACATTTTTATTTATGTCGGCGACTCGGTCCTTCCAACGTTCCGGCATCCAAGTTTGCGCAGCTAAACGGCACGAAAAATCCCATTATTCCCAGTTCCAGTTTTTCTTCCCGGACAATAGACCACTTGTTTATTTTCTACGGTAAATTCAATTTTGCTCCCAAAACCGATAGTAGCAAAACCGAACACCATCTCATCCACCTTCATTTAGAGGTGAACGAATCATTCCTGAACTTGTACAACACTTATTGTTGTATATAACGATTCCTTTTTTTTGTCGTTGTTGTTCAAATGTAAGTAAACAAGTAGTGGGCAATTACAACGTTATAAGTTAAACACGACAAAGTTAAGTGGACATTTAGCAAATCGGAAATTGATCGTAACGGTCATTAATTGGGAATACATGAAATGCGGCTGAACGTTAAATTACCTAATTTGCACCTACTTTACGTTTTTGAAAAGCGTTTAATATTCGGATTTGATTCCAGCAACTTTGAAAATTACCTTTAACTAACTTACTACAACCATTTTGAATACTTTATATTTCTATCGTTAGGTTTACTAAATCGTATGGGTAAAATAGACCGATTATTTTCGAATTATTACAATTGCTTTGACGATCATTTCAAATAAATTAATTCTATAATGATTGTTAGAATAATTACGACATTATATATGGTTAACGTAATGATTACTAAACGCTAAATTATGATTTAATTATGGCATGTTTTCCGTTGTTGATTGTGCAAACTCTGCTTACAGTCTGTGCATCATATAAAAAATAATTACTCCAGACTCCAGACAGTAAACGTGTTATGTTTTGTTAAAAATTTGGAACACTACACAACTAATTACTGTGTCGTGTGCATTCCATAATAGAATATAATGATGATAAAGACATTAAAGACGCATTACTTTCACATGTGTGAAAAGAAAAAACAATTTTTATCAACCTGTTGGGATCAACGCTTAAATCTCTTTGGTCATCTCCCTTTGGTGGCCATTTAAAATCTACTACGATTGTAGTGGTCCCTTTGCGGCTGTTTCTGTTGTCCAGATACGAAACGTTTTTCAATTTTATATCCGGTTGCAAATGTTACGGGATTGCAACAACAACAACAAAAAAAAAAAACAACAACGAAAAAAAAAAGAATTAAATCAAGAAGTGTAACGTGAACGTCAACATACAAGCGTTCAAAGAGACTGTAAACACGTCTCGACGCTATCATAAAATCTAGATCAGTGTGTGTATTTTCAGGGTGTCCCGGGAATTCGTATAAAATCTACTCTTACGACCATACAAACTTATTGCTCATACACACTTTCCAAGAATACTGCTACTACAATTGTGGAATTTAAAATTTTATATTGTCTTTAAACTGTGTATTTGCATTGTCCGTATACGTAATATATATGTAAGTCTTGTATATATAGTAGAAATATACAGATTCATAGCTTGTTTTATTAAATCTTTTTAATATACGAAAGCCGGATATCTTGAAGGAAGTAATTTTGTAGTATAAACATTGGTTTTGATTAAAAACGATAGGTTATTATATCCTATAAATCAAAAGTTGAGCAATATAATCATAAACTGTCCAGCAAAGACAAATACACTGACATTTTATATAAAAACACATAAAATTGGTTTACGTTGTCATTAAAGTCGTCTGAGGCTTAGATAAACCACTAAAGCACTAAAAAATACAGTCACGTTAATTCAGCTACGGCTTTTTCAACTTAATAAACACGTGCAAGTGAGATAAAGCTTCCCATCTGTGGCCAATTCTTTGTGGCCTTTTTTAATTTGTTCACCTCGTTTTGTCGAAATTTGCTGTTGCATGTTGTATGTATGTGTTACTGTATATCTCTATACAATACTAGATGGGAATCTGAGTAGGGAAATTGAAAAAAAGTTGTTTGCATAGAAAGTGGTTGTTGTTTCGTATGTTTTTATTTCAGTTTTCGTTGTTATTCTGGTCCGGCTGGTAGCATTATTTTCACTGAGCCTGAGTTTTAAGCGAATTGATTGTCGCTTTTCTTGCAAAATATTCATGTAACAAATGTAATTAATGTATTTAGAAATAAAAGACAATAGAACGTATAATTGGAATAGTACTAGTCTGAGGAAAAGGACTATAAAAATTCTGCTTAAGCTGGTTTTTATGTGAGAATCCCTAGACGACTGTATATATTTTACTGTTGAATGATGGCGTACTTTTATATTCGTTAGTTCGAAAGTCCTGGGTCATTATGGTTTGGATAGAATGCTAGCACAAATGAAGACGTATGCGATTGTAGTCCTTAAACACAATTTGGACATTTCATCCCCTCTGTCTCCAGGAAACAAAGAAACTTTTTATTATATTGTGTGTGCAACGACTTGGTTACTTTGTGTGAAATAATACCCGTTTACAATAAATGACTATCAATTCAAGTTTTGATTAGCTACATGTTTTACTCAAAACTGTCCAAATCTCGTTCTGCCAAAAAGAAAGAAGAACTTTAATTCGAAATAGAGACTGCGGGGGTAAACAATATGAGATCACTATCGAAACTGCAATGGAAGCAAGAAATACATAGATAAGGCAGTTGAAAGAATAAACAAGACATTTATCACTAGACTTCCCTAGCCATGGCATCGTTTCCTTTCGAGCAATTCGACAACAATCTGGCCCGTCATTTTTCTAAAAGATTCGTACACAAAGTGCGGACACTGCAGCTTTATAAATAATGGACAACGGAAATCGTTCTAAACTATATAAGGATTTTGATAGTTTTTCTTTATTCAAAATAGAATATAATTAAAATTTCCATTATGAACGAGATCTCAGGCACGTACATATATATTTTAGCAGTTGAGAATTGTCTAAAAGTTCAATTTCCCTAAAAGTTGAAGGCGTACTTTATAAATATTTGACTGAATTTACAAGTATTCGAGAAGTATTCCAGTGAAACTAACACCCACACCATTTTGAATGTAGAGTCTTCAATTATATTTTGAGCTCATAAAATCAAATGGAAAAACATAAAGATATACAGTATATATCACGATTATGGCGCATATTGTATTTGTTGACAGTGGGGTCCAAAAGATATACGAATGCTATTCAATTTTAATTTTCAATCTAGCAACACTTCGATTGGAGGATGGCGAGAATGTTCCAGGACAACATACTATGTATTAAGAAGAATGTGGTGTGAGTATGTGTGTATATACACCCTCCAAACTACTTCATAACTAATGGATGAACCAAGCCACCCTTTAATTTCAGCTTTACTTTAGTGTCATTTGTGAACCAACTAATCCCACAAGAGAGAACTTGCGTTAAAAAAAGTGCCCCTAGCAAATTGTGTTCTACTTCTCATCTTGGATGCGAATGAACTCCAAAGAAAGCAGCAGTAGATAGACATTTCCTCTTATTTATTCCTCTCAAATAGGCAAACAGATTTGATTATGAAAATTTGAAATATAGCGTACAGCTTCAGAATACGTGTTTTAGATTCTAATAATTGCCTTGCGGTTTTGTGTTTATTGTACCGAATATTGTCATCTCTAAACTGTATTACATTACAGCAAACATAGATTGATAGTCGACCTGAGTTAATGAACAAGGTAACTAATTGATGAAGGGAATTAAAGCAAATACTGTACAGGAAAAATTGACAATTTAATTAAAGAAAGAAGAAGTGTTCGTTAAGTTTATTAATGAGTAACTGAAACTAGCAAGGAATTAATTTTGTATCATCGTTAACGAACAAAATTAGAAATGATTGAGACACGTCGACGCTGTGCAACATCGCCAGCACCACCACCACCACCGTTACACAGGAGACGATCAAATTAAATTTTATTTGAAGGCGCTTCGTCCAGTCCAATTAAATATAAGAAGATACAATTATTAATTCTTAATACAACGTGTACATGTTTATTTATTCGTTTTCATTATCAATTTGAACAGTAAGTCTCAACTGTTGAAAACAGGGGTTTATTATTGGCGAATTCTACTAATTTAAGTTAATTTATTAAGCGCTAGAAACATATGTGGTTCTGTATCATTCACAGCTTTTACTGCAAATATTGGTAAGTTGCAAACAGAAATAACTTGTGATAAACCTAATTCTGCATCGTAACTTTACCAAAACAGTTGACACGTAGCGCCTCGACGTTTGAAGTTTGAATGAAATACGAGTAAACCTGAAGTATTATTTGCCCTTTTAAAACGAATGCGGATAAATCAGAGTTTCCTAAGTCGAAGGTCAAAGTGGAACATTTAAAATGGCAATAATTCAAGGGTTTTAAAGAGGTCTACTGCGTTATTCACAACTTGCTAGGTAACTAGGTAAAAAGTGATCTTGAAAAATTGCACACGATCCTCGGTAGGTAGGTATAGGAGGAAAAGCAATGACCCCTCACTGAAATTCCGTAACGCGTTAATCCGGAAGTGCACACTTTATAACCATCGTTGGACGTTGGTTTATCTTGTCAACCGCGTTTAGGTACATTACCTTGAAAGATGTTCAAGTGCCACCATCAATTACAACCAAAAACTTTACTCACTTGGTTCATATAATTAAACAACAGTGTGATGGTGGTTTTTAGATCGGACAGTTTAAAGGATTAGTCCCAATGGAGTTGGTTGGGAAAGTTGCTCTTTTAGATTGCCATATAGAAGTGGCAAGCAAAGATTGTTGATAAAATTTAACAAATTATAAATAGGTTAATCCACGTACTGTGGACTGTAAAAGATTATACCATTATAGTGATTTGTTGGCTTTCCAAAGATAGGTGAAGAGAATTGGCAACGTGTTATGGTCAATAGGGCGTTGAAGGGAAGACAGTTGGTGAAGAATAGTGAAGAAACAAGAACAGGTGTAAAGTCAGTTGGTTGGAACAGGTCTCACACCTCATGCTGGGTATACACATGACAATATAAATGGGTCAGCCGTCTGTTCCAATTCTTTTAGTTGAAAATATGTTTCTAAATATTGATCAATTCCTTTCAACTACTCGTAGGTATAAAAAAATTAATCCTAAATAATCAACAATAAATCAAATTCGATTTATTTCGATAACAATCTACCTATAGACACAATTCGTTTTCTTTTGTTTCCAACATTCCGCGACAAGATCCAGATTGAAAATTTCCTGTTGTAAATCACTATGAATCGAGCAGGACTGATTCCAATAGAAAACTGTTTAGTATGCGGTCCTGGAAATATGGATCCAGATATTCTTAATAATGATCATAAATCTTTTGATAGGGAGGAGGGAGAGATGAGTGTGTGTGTGTGTGTGTCTGTGCGTAAACTCGTAGTGTATTGGAGAAGTTTTTGGCGACCGCGTCTTGAAGGTTTCCACTAGATGGTTCTAAGGGGAAGTTGTGGTTGCCATCTGACGCGGCTAACCGCTGATTACATAGTTACCTGTCTGTAATATTGAAAAGGAAGTAGTTTATTATGTTCAGATTATGTGCATTCCCACCAGTGGAAATATTTAGGTGGAATTCATTCATGTTTAGTTTATACTACAATACATATAGTTAATTGTAAAATGAGGGCGAATTTACAGCAAATTAAACATAATAGCACCTTTTAAAAGCTTTTTTACCTGTTCGTATTTTTAATTTATAAAATATATGTAGTAGCGAATTTTTTGAGTACGGTTCTGTCTTGCTCGAGGTAGACATGCGCCGCGAGAATGAGTGTGTGAGTGGTCAGAGTGAGAGAGAGGGTCGAGTTAAGTTAAGTTAAGCGAGAGAGCTTATGATTATGGTTTAAGATTATATAGACTTTTATGTATCGTTCGTGTTATTATTTTTTTTATTATTTTATTCAAATATATTTTATTAAAAATCGAAAGTGGTTTATTAAGAAGAAATCAAACACCCCAACAATTAATTACTACATATACGACATTCTATTTTTATTTTTATATTTTTTAAAATACCTCAAATATCTCCAATTAACTCTATTCGTTGATAGTTTCGTTTAGTCTTCTGCTAAATTTATAGCATGTTATCGTTTGTCATTTTCAATATGGTAGGTCTATTTTGAAATAGAAAAAAAAATATGATGATGATAAACGAATCGGTGTGTGTATCGACAAACGTTGAAATAAATAATTCATAGAACATTCAGAAGGACGCACACAGAGAACGTGACAGGCTCAGGATGCGGGCCTATTCAAGATTCTAGCAGAAATTCGAGTATAGTTTTAGCTAGATAGAACAAACGTCCTTCTCCTATATAGTCCGGGATGTTTAATATTAGATCTCGGATATTCGCCGCTATCAATTAAGGTAGAACAAAGCGATACCAGATTATATTGGCTAGACGGGGGACGAGTGGTGTTGTTCCGAAGATATCTGAGATCCGGTTCCAGTGTAGTTTGATGTTATGTATACTATATGTATGTCTATATAGGTACATGTGTAGATATGTGTGTATGTATCTATTCTGTAACAGAAAGGGAATATAATAGTGTAGAGATCGTTGTGCCTATTGGGCTTTGCCATCAATTCTCCTATAAGTAGACGATAAACTCAGTACATATTGATCGCGCAATAGATGCTTCGATGCATCTTGGTGTTGTCAATAATGACAAGGATCGGTGGTGAATTTACATGTTCCATTACTTAGGATCATGATGAGGGGTGAATTCCGACAATACAGACACGTTTATGTACAAAGGTCAATTAATTGTAAGATCACATAATAGATAATAGCAGGTTGTATAAAGAAATATACATAGAAACTAGAGCTAACTATCAAATCCTCTATAAACCTATCCGGGGCAATTAGCAATTAGATTTTATGCCTACACCAAGTTTATTAACAAGCAATAACAGCCATTAAGATGATTACATTTGGTACATGTGTTGAGGTCTCGAAAACTCCTGCTATATAGCTACGTTATCCATATAATGCTACACGTACTTTCCTATCTTCTACATATTCATCAAATTTTAATGTTGAGTAAAATGAACAACTCATCTACGATATCTATCAATATTTTATTTATGTATTAGATGTCTTTCGAATATATTATATGCTTGTCTCACTCAAACCGCCTTAACATTATAAAAATAACTTTTGTAATAAAAACTTTCATCTTGTCTAGTTTTATATGAAACGAATGACTAACTTGCTCAAATATAAATTAACTATGAAGTCAAGTACATAATGTTGGAAAAAGTTTGAAGAACTACTTTACAGCAAATATAGAGCCTACAGGATTCTGTTTTTATGGTTCAAGTGTATTTTCCAGTCTGCAAGCAAGTAGCTATTAGTAATTTGAAAATTCGATATTCTGTCCAAATTGAGTAAACGTGTTTATTATTTTAATTAGAGGAGGATGCTTAACCAGCTGTGATTATTTTTGGTTTACTATATACAAGTTCCTCAAACTCAATCTGAACTTATTAATAATATTTGCATAACAAATTGAATATAAGACAGAATACTGAAACATATAGTACTGACTCTAGACTAGATGACGAGAAGTTTGAGATTTACATTTACAAACTACAGTCAAACTGAATTAAATCGAAAGTGACCATCGATGACCTCTTGTAAAACTGTCTATAAAGTATTGGAGAATAGCTAAATGGGGGTTTGTTGTATGTTGAGTCAATTGTAGGATTTACATTAAAGCACTTTGATAGCAAACGACGAGAAAACCTTCAGAATTGAGTTTGATTGTAAAACATGGGTCGTTTCGATTGCAACAACAATTAACCTAAATGGTAGATTACGTTAATACACCTACAGAAAAAAAAATATAAAGAAATTTCACTGTTTTTATTAGAATCTATTAAAAAAGGACAAAGTGTGAGTAACAAGTTTTGGAAAGTAATACTAGATATTTATCTAACGAATCTTTGATCAGTGAAAGGATACGATTGCAAATTTTCCAAATTTCCACCTACACTTAACACAGTTCTGATGAGGTAAAGTATAAATTAAATAATTAGGAAAGACTGCAATCTATGTAAAATTAATTGGATATGGAAAAATATAGTTCAAAAACAACCTACAAATACATAATTAAATCGCTGTAATTGGACTGACTGAAGCATGTAAAGTTTGCAAATAGTAGAAAAATCTAAACTATTCGTAATTTGTGTTTTAGTAGACTTTGTGTGGGTATGCTAGTTTCATTTCAGATTCTCTTTAACAAACTTTCAACGTCGTTTCAAATAACGAATAATTTCTAAAGTTGATAATAACTATTTAAAAACAACATTAGTGATAAAGCAATCAACGGAAAATCTAATAGAATTAAATGGTATTCTAAATGGTTTCTTGCAAACTCATGAAACTAACTGTTATGAGAACAATAAGTTCAACAATTGCTTTCATATGGGAACTAGCATTTTCAACAATGATAAATAGTTATGTACAATAATTATTCCAACTGTATTTGTTTTGTGTTTTTTCTATTTCGTCCTCTTTTCAAAGGCATAATCCCGTAGTATGTAAACAAAAATATAGTATCCGCTCCTACTGCTGCCAAATTAGAATCGGGTAATATTTGTTTTGTTGTTTTTTTTTCTTTTGTCCTATTCATGTCAACTCACGTCGACACTATCATCTCTATATGTAAAATTCACCAACGTCGACATTTACATCATTTACACTCAACCAAATACGTGCAGCAATTCGGCTCGTACATGAGAAAACTCTGAGATCCTTTTTTTTAAATATTTTCATATTTTTACCGATTTTGAGAAAAAAAATACTACAGAAATTACAGCTTTAAGTTTCGTAAAAATGTCTCCAAACTCAAGGGGAAGAATGTATATAGATCGGTGATAAACGAAACAAAAATGAGACAAACTACAATAAAAGTAAAGAAACACCCACGCTATTCTTCCAACATCAATCCGTACTGTCGTGAGCAATAAAATGTAAATGCAGTTTGAAAGGAAGTTGCTAACGTACACGAGACAATGCTTCAAACAATGTTAAAACGTGTCCAACTGAGAAATAAAAACTGGAAGTTCTGTACAACAAGTAATCCGTTCCGTTTTTTGAGTATTATTTTGTTGTATTTAGTTAAAAAAAAAACTTGATCAACATCGAAATATATTGTCAAACTTCATTCTATAGCGGTTGTACCTAAGTTACATGTTTTTGCTTAACTTGATTGGATGAAGTTTTTGGGGGCGAGGTCTGTTCAACTTCTTACGTGTTGACTTTTAATAGTTTGTGTGTGTGTGTTGTCATTTTTTTTTCGTTTCGTTGTCATTCCTCTTCTCTTACTTAGTGAAGTTTTTCCGGATAGTAACTGGAAAGACATAGAAGTTCGTTCTTGACTTGTTTCCTGTACGGTGTGGGGGTTTCGTGAAAAAAGTTTGTTAAAAGAGCACACAATAAGGTAGAGCGCCACTTCAGCTTTCCACCGCAAAAAACTGCCAACTCGTTTTCGTTAACCATTCTATAACATATATGTACCTGATGTATTTTTCCTTTTCTCGTAACTTCTCCATTTCCGTTGCCATTCATCTATGTTATTTGAACGATATTAAGTAGACGAACCCAAATTAGTTTTATATTAGATATTAGATGATGGCCAAATATAATTTTATTGGAAAATAGAATTGCCAAACCTCTTGGTTCTATACAATCCGATTATTAATCACGGTTAACAAAAATGAAGGCTCTACATCAAACCTTATCGAAATATGTTGTCAAGTTTGTATGGAGTACGTTTCCACGTTTATTTTCTTTGTTTCATTTAGTAGGTCTTCTTCAACCCGGAAATTTCAACAATTGTAATAAAAAATCTCTGATAATATCGTTTAGAGTATAGTATAAAATTCGCCGTTTATTTCGTTGTTTCCGCCAAATAATGATACCTCTAGATTCGGTGGGGTAAGTCGCTAGAGGTTTGCACAATTCATGCTACCAATTTGGAACTGTCAGCGTAATATCAAACTGTAAGTTATGAATAATTTTATTACGTCTATGTTTACCAGGTTTCAAGATAACAGACAGGCGTACATTTTCAGCAATAAAAATTATTATTAGATGTGTCCATAAAGGAGAAAATGATGTAGCTGAGAGAATTGTTGAAAGTCAAAATAAATCAGTTGTGATGAAATCACTTTTTACCTGAATGGTGTGCGAGTGGGTGTGGTAGGTACCATCTACTTTCAGAATTGTGCGTTAAAGTGGCTAAATAGAGGCCTACGCATTGGGTCAGTCGCGCCACAACCAAACCAATGCTCATTTACTATACAAACATTAACACTCGATTTATATTGGACGTGTTAAATTAGCATGTAATACATTCTCGTTTACAACTCAATGTGAAATACTCTCTAATCAATATAATAAATACAATGAATCAAACAAAAAAAAATGGAAATATGTTGTTATGTTGCTAGTTCGAATGGACCATATTTACTCATTTCGGAAATGTTGTGGACAATTTAAAAGCTCGATATTTTTCTAGTGGTCACATGAATGAATATCAAGGCCTGGGATGACAACCAACATTCAGCCTTTGTGCTTTTTGAAAGTTGCCCCGTTGTAAGCTGAAAAGCCGCCTTTAATGCCAAATGTATGTTTTGGAATGTACAACAACCAACGGCAGGCACTTTGTATGGAAAACTCGACCACCAGAACGTTTTATAGATGTATTAATCGCAAGCGAAAACGCACATAAAGGACGTACTGCAAGAATTCAAAAACATTTTTGGCGATCGAATCTTAAAGATTGTGGATACAATCTAGAGTAATAAAATGAATCGAAATTGGTTTCGTCAAAAACTATGTATCCAGTTAAACATTGACGTAAACTCCAAATTAAATTCTCCAATTATGAAAAATGTTCGCTTCGTAATTCTTCAATCAGGCAAATTAAAAAAGTTGAGCACGAGTCAATTTTTTTCTTCTAGATCAAGAAACAATATCAAATTTTATTCGTAAGCTTGGTAGAAAGTCTACCTACCTTAAAAATTGATTCAATTTCCAATAATTACTTTTTAAAATTTGACCTTTTATGAAGTTTGCGAGTTCGTCAAATCAACCCCTTAGAATGTTTTACCATTTTTCACTCCCCTAGTCATAACGAAACAAATTAATAATTGATGATTTCATGAGAGGCAACAAACTTGAAATTTAATATATAAATGAAGAAAGATTACAGGTAGTGAAAATTGTGACCCTAATTAATGTTTAAGTAACTCTAACAGTTTCTTTGCACTAATTTATGACTACAAGGAATCTGAGCTCAAATATTCGATTTTCCCGGACAATACTACTAAATTTCTTCCATTTATCCCCAAACACTACCATTACCATTACTCTTTCGCCGATAGTCCTCCACCAATAATTCCTAAACCACCCTTTCGCTATTACGTAATGCCTTGCATTGTCAGTGATAGATCGATCGTTCTAATTACAATAGGCTGTTATTTTATCAGAATGATACGAATTATTCTCGTTTATTTCTTATTGCTAGTACAGAATATTGGAGAATGTGCAAGACAGAACGAGGGTCGGGATTTAAAATGAACAATTTCAAACAAATTTAATATATTTTAATGGCAGCACGGATTTGTCGTGGATTATTTTTGTTTAAAGTTAGTTGATTTATTTATTAGGCTTTGTTGATTTGTTCAAGTTCCAGGCGACGGCTTCAGGAAATTGACAAAGGATATTTCTAGACAATATATTCGATTTTTTCTCTTTTGAAATCTTTTTGTGCATGAAAAAACAAAATGTATTCATTTAATTTTTTTTTTCTTCATCAGTTCATCAGTGATTTCCGGTGGGCTCTTCCTCTGTGAATAACATTCTTGTTTGACCTTTTGACTGTAAGTATCTTTTGAATGTAAGTATCTCTTAAGCCACAAACAGATGCTACTCGATGAAACGTCAATATTGTTTTAACTGGCATAACCTACGCATTTATTATTGGCTTTCTAGGAGGTGGGCAGCAACCAAATGATGGTACACAAGGTAAAAGACCTGTGGTGAAAATGGTACACATATTCATTATTTCCAATTATAGTTATCGCATCTGCCACACAATATGTATATTATATAATAAGGATATAGCCTTTAAATTTCATCTCATCAATTTATTAAGGAAAAATTTCGCCGATAAGTTTGTCGTATTTTCGTGTTTTTTTTTTCTCTTCTTAATAGTCAATTTAATCGTATTTGACTTGGTTAGGCCGATTTTGAAACTTTGACGCGAATATCATTTCCGCTATGTAAATTATCCAAATCCAATGCAAATCAATGCGCGACATCCTGGAAATCGTCCAAATCTAACTAAGGAAAAAGTCTCTTTTTTTCTTGTGATAATGTTTTTCACGCGCTGATAATTATCTGAAGATCACCCAGGAAATGAATTACATTTTATCTTTTCAGAATCGAAAGAAACTTTATAGAAGCCAATTTTATTTTTATATAAAGACAAACACCCACGTTATGCTTGAAAGTAGACGACAACAATGACTCAACCACCTGATATTTAATTAATTTAATCTATTTAAAATGATGGCTTTGATGTTTATGAAGAGACAGTTGAAATTGAACTCAGGAGTTTGTCGAAATCCAGTGGATTTTGTGGCGTACAAGTCACTTGATTAAAAAAGTACAGAGTTTTGAATAAATGCAAAACGAAATCTTGAATATTCGGCTGAAATGGAATACGTAGTGATAAATGACGAGTAGTAAATTTATATCAATATCAGGATGATAATTTAACTGCTAGCTAAAACCTAAAGTTACATTTCTGTCACCAAGAAATAGCAAAAACTTGATAATTTCAGTTACCGAACCTGCTATCTTGTCATCTTTGTGCCAGTTATTTACAAAAAGTTCCCACTTGTAGGTCTTTGTCTGACATCGAGGTCTATTGGGACGTCGCAGAGCGTTATAGAGTTATCCTCATTGTCGACTCTCGAGACCGTGATAAATATTCGAGACCTACTACGTAACTCATTACCCTAAGAAACTAATTATCAAACCCTTTACCTCTCCCTTATTCATTCTCTTATTCTGTTTCTCTCTTTTCGTTTGTTGTCTCTACTTCCCAGCAAGTACTTTTGGTGCCGACGCTTTTCGTGTTTGTTCTTCAAATGAAATATGGTGCAAATTGATTTGTTTTTGTATAGTAGAGACTAAAATAGAGGGGCATCTCCACCACTTGATTTCCCTGATGGACCATTAGTTACTAGAATTCCTTAACATGTCATGAATCCACCAAACTTAATGTTTCAATTTGCATATGCATTGATTATTATTATCGGTCAGGTAGTTGAATTTTACATTGATTCATTTAATCACAACAAATTCAATTAAAATGAAAATATGATTAAATCAACAAATTGAAACGGATTTTTTGTGGTCCGTTTTTTTTTCTTCCACTTCAGTTCGTCGAGCTTTTATTTCAGAAAACTTCTTGACGAGGAAAATCACCCCCAGGGCGACTAGGAGGCCTACCCAAAATAATTATCGTGAACAAACGATATCTGCTGGTGTCAGGTTGATATTTGCATCTTTACTAATTATCAGTTTTCTGATAATTATTTCTAGAGGAAACGATCTCGCTGTTAATGAGACGGATAATCTATATAACCCAAAATTGTATTGTTATTACGGCATTTTTATCCACAAATTCTCTAATACAATAAAATATGTCCAAAAAAAAAACCTAGAAATATAGATGAAATTTGGATTTTGTTCACTTGGATGGTTGTTCTGATTGAAAAGGTTCTTTCGAATTTATTAGAGGAAACTGAACAAGTACTATAGCCTTTTCAAGTAATTCAGAGACGCAAAATCCTCAACAAACAAAGATTGTTCGCTGTTTTTCTCCTTAGTTTAAATTGAAATTCATGGATACGACAACAACGATTCCATGGATGCGTAATGATCTTCTATACAAAGGAAAGTTCAATATCACCGTACTAGATTTCGGAAATGACTCCAGCCACTTGGAACACGTATAACACTCATCCGTCCCCCAAAATCATTTACTATTTAAGTATACGTGCTTACGTCACTTTTGCTGATTAATGAGGCTACTTTGCGGTTAAGATGACCTCACGTTGGTTACTCATCATCTTGTCTAATTAGACTACCATTTCTAGATATTAAAAGATTTCTTAAAACGTTGAATATTTATAGAAAAATAATTCATTTTACACACAAATGTAGAGCATGGAAAATTGCACCTATCCACTATGTTACACAATCAAAAAGTGTCGGAACTAACGGTGAATTAGGGTAGCAGATTCATTCTTCTTCTTTATTTAACTTTCGTAGAGATATATGACCAAGAATAAATCACACACTTTGTAGTGCATTCAATGCAAAAAGTGCCTTTGAATGAGTTGGAAAAAAATTTGATTTGTGATCCTATAGAAGTTTTACTACCGCTTTTTTTTGGGGGGGTAGTGTTTCCCTCTAAATACCCACGACTGGAAATATTCAGTAGTATTTTTCTCGTCATGGACATTTCTAGTTGCAAATCAAATTCATTTGAAGTAACTAGAAAGACTTGACGAATGTTTAGAAAATTTGTTGCCGAGCCGAAAAACATCAAACACCATTAGACCAACAAGTAATTAAAGGTGTCAACATGTTTTTTTCTCACAGATAAACATGATTTAGATTCATGTTTACATAATAAATTTACATTTTCAGTTGATTTCAATACACTGACAAATTTTCATTCTATTGTGTTTAGGTATGTACACAGTTTGTTAATATTTGTAATGGAAATTGTTGAGCATAGTGTGTAGTAGTAGTAGTAGTAGTAGTAGTAGTGACCTAATAGCCCCCATACTATCCCTTCATTAAAACACCAGCTTGTCTTAATGGTTTACAGGAGGTGACCAGGACGAAATTAAGATAGCTTCGTCGACATGAATTTTAAGAAATATCCATTTGTGCGTATAGAATGACCGCTATAATATTTCCCCATTAGTAGATTATTTGGTTTTAATGGTCGAATGAAAATAACCAGAAATCCACATCCACATATTTTAAGATAAACCGACATTTAGAAAGCACTCTAGTGATTTACAGTAATGAGCTACTACTACCTATACATGCATATTTATAAATTTCATTACTATTTGACAGAATAATACTGGATGGTTGATTTAGTGAGATAAAAATCGACAAATGGTTCATCGGGAGTAAACACATCTTGTATAAAAGAATTTCCGTAACCTTACCCCCATTTTAAGGGCACTGTTCCACATCCGTCTTATTAACAATCGATATATCTTCGGTTCCGTACACTAGCTTATAAATAACTTTGGTCTGTTCGGATATATATACTGTATTTCTCGACGTTACCTCTGATTCTGGAAATTCAAGTGAATCCTCTAGTTCTCTCTCCCAGTTTACCCATTATCATAACCGAGTGATCCCATTATTTCCGTTCGGTTGTGTCGGGCGGTATATCACGGTAAAAATGACAATGCGATTTGTATTTTGCTTAGATGGTTGAAACAATTTATGTTAAATTATGTTAAAAGACGTGTTCTACGATTTTCGAACGATGAGGAAATAGTGAACGGAACGAGAAATTTTTTTTCGCTTTAAACAGACAAAATTTTACAGTTCAATGATCAAGAAGAGTGGTAGTATAATAAAATTTTATGGTAAAGGCAGTATAAGGCGAAAATGTCAGTTTTTTTATTTTGTACAGGCTTGCAATCTACCTATGCACAAACATATTGCCTGTTGAACGTGTGCTAATAATTACTTTGCTGTACTCTGCTGCTGGTGTGCAGTCCAGGCTGCTGACACACGTTGGTTTTGTTTGTTCTGGTACGATACCATCAACCGCAATTCCCAAGTGCCGCCTATGCTGTCACTATCGTCAAAATGTTTCGCTATCGTTAACTACCAGACGACTCATCACGTGGTAAAACACTATTAATACTGAAATTGAATTCAAAGCACCCCAAGAAAACCGAGTTGTTAATTCGTGTTTCCATCAAATTTCAACGAATTAATTCCAAAAAATATTAATAAAACGATAATTTCCTCCGGAAGCATATCATGTTTGGAACACCTCTTACGTTTACTGAATGAATTGATGTTCGGTCTCCAAAAAAGTAACCTTTTCATGTATTATTCATGAAGACACATTCACACACATATATTAGGTAAATGGAAAAGCGATCACGGACGCAGGTGTAGCAAGAAAATATTCACCCATAACTCTGTAATCCGGCCCGAAATTTGATTTAGACACAGTTTGCCAACTCGATTACTCATTGTATTTAAGCCCTATCGACACATCTACCTGTCACCATTCGAAGCGGATTAAATCCCTCTACATTAGTCACATGTAAACCTTGTAAAGTTAGTATTTATATCCATGAAAATCCAATTTTCACATGGACATCTATTGACTGATATGTCAAACGTTAAACACTGTTCATGTTGAGACAATGTAAAAATCGAACAATGATCCAGCTTCTATTCGATTAATAAAATTCCGTACGAATTGAAAGGTGGAACAATAGCAGAAGCCTTAATTAATCTATTCATCATCACACAAGCCTGTTTGTAGAATAATTTTAAAACACTAATCTAAAATCATACAAAGATGGTTAAGTGAGATCTCACAGGTGTTTTTGTTGGTAAACAGAAATCGTAAATTCCTTTTTGTATTGTTTCCTCACAAGAGACAAATAATTAATTGATAGAAACTGTCTTGTTTTGTTAACCAATCTGTACATTGGCAGCCCAATTCTGTCGAACTTAATGTTCAACCGCTTAAAATCTCTGTATTTAGCTTTGCTGTGGTTTTCCGGCGGACTATTCCATTACTGGTTTTCTAATTACAAATCCAAATTTTATCCTTTTGCTTTATAGAATATTCATTAAAAGTTTCATTTAATAGAAATTTGCATCAAAACAGCACACATATAGAACGAAACGTATTTACTATAGTTAGTGTGTTCTATTATTGTAAAATTTATGTTTGTCGAATGAAAGACGATGGTGTGCCCTCCTCCATGGCCCATTAGGTCGTGTTGATGGCAATGATCCGTGTCCTATAATGGCCCTTCACACGTGATACCAATCTATTGTTTGGTTGGACGGTGGACGATGTTGTGGCATCAAAGTCCTAATGCCCTTATCAAACAACTACAATTGGTATTCAAACGTAGTACGTTTTTGTTTTTCTCAAAGTTATCTACAAATATTACCTACAACTTAAGAAGAGATTAGAGATTTTAAAGGTTAATGATTATATCAAAGACATTCTTAGAATCATACACGATTAGATAAACACGATTTCAACATAAAAGTTCTCAAACATATGCAAAAAGATGATTAGAATCTGTAAATTTAAAACTCGTTCTTGTTTGTGGAATAGAAATGATAGTTTAATTGATTCCAGATACGTTAAATCATGTTTGTACATACGTGGGTAAACTCTATTTAACATAATCAGGTTGTAACTCATGTAAATGACAATAATCATTAGGATGCGTTAATGAATGGTTGTATTGTGTTGAACATTCCATAAAAATTTCTATTTATTGAAAAACAGTAACAATAAATTGAAAATAAAACTAGAATAGCTTTGTTTCCTATCCATTTATCGATCGAAAAAAGACAGTTTGCGGATAGACAAATGCACTGTAATAGAGTAAAAGACTCCCTTTCTATCGATAAAATCACCCCAAAACGATTTGTTTATTTAAAGTTCAACTTTTATTGTGTCATGCCCCCGTCATTATTCTTCTACCCTAAAAACTTAAGCAGAAAAACGATGATTCAAATGATAAATACGACAATATGACAGTGGATAATTTTCTTTAAAACTCCTACTAATTGTATGTCTAAAACATTTATATGCCTTAATTGCCAGTGAGACTATGTGAATTTTACCCATGTGCCTTATGACTGATCCCCAGTCGTGCTAATTGTTAAGGCGAGAGATGGTCATGCTTAACGAACCAGACAAATGTTTTGGTGTTGGGAACATTAAAAAAGCCCTAACAATTACTAGATGATTAATTTAATTATTGTGATTTACGAGGGAACATGTGCTGAAATCTATATTTTCCACTGGCAGAGTTTTTGTTTCGTTTCAATTTTCATCGATATCGAATATTTTTGTGCAACAAATACCATATAACTTTAATAGATGTGATATGATTTGAAAATGTGTTTCAATTAAACATTGACGAGAATTATAATTGGTCGATTTTCGAAAAATTAGCCACATGACAATCGTGACCGATTGGTTAAATCACCTAACAAACGACCATTACTAAAATCCATTAAAACTTGTCGTTGTTTCCAACATTCTCTGGATTCCACTCAAGCTACTGTTATCTTCTCGCTCTAACTGAACGACTGATAATATGTGAAATGTTGAACAAAAGTTGAACATATTATAAATTGTGGTTTGTGTGGATATATATGGGATCATTATTGAAGAATGTTGAGGACACGTGGCGTAAATTTGGTGGGAACCGGTTGGACAACAGAGCAGACCGCCCTCCATTAAACCAATGGTCAATTTAATGCAATACGGATCAAATTGGGTGAGAGGTGCCTGCTTAAATTGGGCCACTCCAAAAGGGTAAATGACTCGGTACTTTTTAGTCAGAGAGAGAGACAGAGACAGGTAATAACCGGACACACCATCATCCGGAATGGTGGCAGGGAGAGAAAAAAACAACGACGTAATACATGAGTTTGACCATTGGAAGGATGAACCTACACAAATTGGCACAAAATCCGATTTTTTGCCCTCTGAGAACAATCGTATTCAATTTTTTATTTGTACCAATTTTGAAGCATTCCTTTTACAAGACTTATAAACCATCAATTTATTAAATCAACAGACATAGCTGGGTCATTTTGTCGTTAAGTAATCCTTGGAGATGCCAACCGCCATGCATTACAGGACATTCGATTATTGAAACTTGAATGTTTGTATTTACACTCGATTGTTGGGTATTTAGGCTAAATCAACTCTATAATATAGAGACTATGTTTACTGAAATACCCTTTAATTGTGTAAATTAACTGAAAATATCGCCGTACTGTACTCAAAGGACGATGTCTTATATGAGACGATCTTCAACAAATTCCCCAATTTTGTACTTATTGATAAATGACGAATAATAATAATAATAATAAATTCTCAATTATTTTTGTGAAGCTGCATTACGTATAGTTCGCTGTATCGATTTTATTACCGTTGACACTAACCAATTTAATAATCTGCCGGAAAAACGAGTTTAAAACGTCCCTCAATATCAAGAAGCTGTCAGAGATAATGCCATGTAATAACATTTCAATCTGTTATTAAATCACAATCCACAGGTGCTTTTCTGTCGTAAAATTAGCAGTGACGCCAACGTCTCGACTACTACTACTACTACTAACTTACCAAGGTGACTATATCATCATCATCCACCACCCAATTATCTATTCGTGATTCTTGTATGAACGGTGTTATGTTACTTAATGCATCAATTTGCAACGGTGGCGCCTACTTTTAAGCAAGTGAATAATGCCATTCACTGGGGGTGAATACATTAACCCGCCTCGTCTATATAGTATATACGTATGTATATTTTAGACTTTAAAAAGAACTAGAGTGAGAAGTCCAAAAAAGATCGATTTTTATTCATTTAAATAACAGCTATATAGAGCTGTGTCGCCCGGCATCTGGAAAAATCAAAGCTTATAGTTGGATGGAAAAGAGGAAATTACAGACTTGTACCATTTTCCGTTCGCTCTACATATTCGGTTAAACTGTAAAAACAATGAATTTTTTTTCAGTAACTTCAAAAAGCATTTGCAGAGATAACGTCCCGCTCTCTCTAAATACTCTCTATTACCGGCAAAGTGTATAATTTAAAATCGTAACCATGTAACCATGAACATATATGATAATGTGGTGATTATCAGCTGTCAATAACTAAGTTGAAGACGTTGCTGCTTGTCATAAAGAAAACTTGCTACTTTGTATGCAACAATATAAATTTCGTTTTATATGATGGTATACAATATAGAATATATGTACACTTTATCGTGTGTCAGAGAAAATGAAACTTTTACGCATAAATATTTTATCATAATTATGTTTGTGTAAAGTCAAGTTTGGAAAATATTATCGAAAATTTTTCATAAATTTCCAACAACATTTTCAAAGGAATTTGTAAACAGTAGACGACGTAGAATAAGAGTTTAGATTACAGGACAACTAGGAAAATTTGAAAACTTATACTGTAAATACTAGTGATGATAAATTGTGTTACAGGTCATCAATCAACAGATTTAATATCGAAGTATCTAAAGTTCAAATTGACTTTTTTTACCTGCGTCCTACTAGACTCGTTGAACAGTAACTAAAAAATTTTGGCACTAGAACGGAAAGCCTTGCAGGAATTCCTGTTTGTTTTTTGAACGAAGTTGCTAAATAAAAATTGAGTTAATTACTAAATTAAAGTCGCCGACCACGTACGTGTTGGGCATACGTTCATCTGTTGTTCGTTTAATATTTCTGGAATACTACAAGAACTACATGCTTTTCTGCACCTTTTTTTCCCGAATCAATTAGCAAGATTTTCAGATATTAGTTTCTTTAAGTTACCGAAATTCAAAACTGTTACAGTTTAAGTCTTGTACGTTTTATGACAAGATCTGAATTGCCGGGTGAGAAATATGCCTGACGTGCGATATCTTAACGAGCACAAAGAAATGGTAAATACACAAGTTGGAAAACAGTCAGCTATTTGAACGACTCCGAACATAAATTTGAGACTTGAAATCCTTCAGCTAGATAGTACATGTAACTGGTTCCAGTATATTCGTGAAATTTTTTTTATCGACTAGCAATTGAAGTAATTCCTCTGTCGGACTAAATGGAATTTTATGAATTTTAAGAAAGAAATTAGAACTGTAATTCTAAGGGTGACTTTATCGAAATTCATGTGGTAGTTTCTTTGATACTGGCTTAGTGCCAATACTATGGAAATAAAGCCCCTTTATTTCGTTGTGTTTTTTTTGCCCAATTTCAGAGTAGCTTTTTATATTGAAATAAGATGGGTGAAATTGTAAAATCGCCAAGAACACCACCCTTTGAAGAAAACATTTTAAAAGTATTTTATTTCCATAAATAATAAATTAGAAATAAGAATACATAAAATGTAGCTGGAAAATTAATTACCGACTTTTAAATTACGAAGAAGGAAAGTTACGTTCATAATTGTATCTCGCTTGCACCATTAATACATAATGCAGTTTTATGCAAATGTAAAATATTTTCTTAAAAAAACCACGAAGTTTTTACTATTTTCGTGAAGAAAGTCAATTATTATAACGGGTGTAAGTGTAATAGATTTACTCTACTATGTGTAATTTAATTCAGATCGAAACTATTATACTAAATCGATTTCCAACTAGGATCGTTCCTGAATAATTTGCGTGTGGCCGTTTTGAATGCCAGTAACAGTAACAGTAGCGGCAGTCGTAAAAATTAGCAGCCTCCATCATTCCCGTTTAAAAGCGACAGGCTTCATCCAGGGAATTGTCGTTAATTTCGCAGTTAGATCGAAAGAATCCAATTCCGGATCGTCATTACCGAATGCAGGAGGAGAAGCGAAAACGCTCCAACGACTGTCAGTTTACAGCAGAAGCAGAAGCAGCAGCAGCAGGACTACAACATTCATTCGTACAGTCTCCGCTGACGATGCTGCGGCAGCACTGAGCCCGGCTCTGGACCACTCCACCGATCAATATTGTACACTCCCGAAAAACGGTTAAAACAATACGAACTGCCGTAGTACAGTAAATGACGCGATTATTGTCGCCTTGGTCTCTATCTCTCTCGCTCTCTCTGTTTCTCTCTCCCTTTTCATCTATCACTCTCTATGTATAGACCAACAACTTAAGGGTCGACGGTTATTTATGCTAGAACTTTGTCCTTTCAATTTTACAGTCGTTCATGTCGGGTTTAACTAAAAATTTAATAGGGACTACCACTATAAATATTTGTCAGACTCCCCTCACTAGCCGTTGAAAGCACCCGAATCCGACAAACAACAATAACAACAACAAAATCGACAACAACAACAAACAGGACTTATATAATTACCGAGCCAACAAGTTTGAGATGAGATTGAAATTGAAAAGTAGAAAACAAAATGTGTAGGTTTGTAGATGAAAAAAATCCAATTTCTGATCTGCCGTTAATATGTCGGATATACCATCGAAATGTAACGTTTTCATTTCCTCGTAACCAGGTTATGAATTATTTCTTTGCACATCCGTTTCCGAGTTTTCATATACGCGGCCGGTTCTCTCTATATTTCACGATGCTTCCAATGATTGATTGTCTGAAACTGAAAATCATAAGTATGAATAAATTGCAATTTCTTATAAATACTAATTCTATTCTATTATATAAAAGCAATTACACGAACATGAACAATATATAATCTTGTACAAAATGATCAACGTCCCCAAAGAAAAAAAAACTAAATTTTAGATAAACAATCAATTTTCGGACTAAGTGATCCAGAATAAGTAAGAATTACTGAAGTTGTTAATAAGAAAATTGAGGGAATAATCCAAATAAATTGCCAGTCAGAGTGGAAGTTTCAAGTTTTTCCAATTAAAAAAGTGTTAACGAGGGTAAAATTCTAGCGATTCGTTTACAAATTAAAAAGTTTGCTAATGAAATGCCGGAAGATGCTTATAGTTCAATGATACGAATGTTGTTATTCTTTACATTCGCAAATAATTTTTTCTGCAAGTAAACTTTATATATTCTTCTGTTTGGCAGCATCTATTTCACGGATTTGTCATTTCAGTTGCAAATGGTTAACAGAATTTTCAAAAAACAAGATTGTTTCCAAAGCTAGGGAGCTGTCTTTTACGTATAATTAGGATTGGAAAGACTTGAAATATTGGAAAATTGTTTGAAATTTATAACGATGGACGGTCTAATGAAGGTGATTAATTTGATTAAATTAATTAAGTTACAATTAGATTTTCTCAACTTGAGTAACCAGCTACACAGGTATACTGTCAGCGTTTCCCCGTTCGAACGTATTTCTTTTTGTTTTTTACATTGTTTGACAACAAACATTCATCAGAATTTGTTTATAGATTTCCGCCTCATAAATCAAATTGTAATCTCAACGATCAACAAAATAATAATTTGTATCTCTATTTAGAAAGCTTCCCAGTCGAAAACATCCAATTGTTTGTTAGAGATTTCCCGTTTAATTACTTCAACTTTATCAAAACGAAAAAAAAAAACGAAACTTTGAGTTAGTTTTGATTGTCCATATAGGAACTAATAAAGTCAGGAAAGATCTCAGAATGGTGATAGTTGGAAGGCAGTATTTGTAGGAAAACTGCTAGATTAGAATTCTTCAAAATATGCTCAGTCATAAAGATAAGTCAAGTGAAAAGCTGGAGAGATGACGAACAGGATGGTCGTAAAAATGCGAAATAAGCTTTTTATACCAACATTCAACATACAAATCTAATCGATTTTAATGATGTTACAGTAGAGGTTGTGCAACCAAGATAATCCCGGATTAGGACAGATTGCACCTATTACAAGACACAAAATGGCAAAGGATTTAACTTATTTGCGAATACATTTAGGTTGCCGCAATCTTTTCAAATTCATCTTGGTGAATTCATTTCGGTAAGCAGACAAGAGTTATACACTTAGAAACGAAAGTACGGTTTCCTTACTTAAAATGAACGATTCAACAAAAAACTGTGTTAAATCAAACAGTGACGGTTTAAAAATGATTGGCTTTTTAAATTTCTCTGTGTTTTGACAATGGATTTCCAAGGCTCAATATTATTTCCATTTGAGATTTCACCTGTTGACAAACACAAAGAGCTAATGCAACTCTTCTGGTTTTAACCATTAACTGAGTTATTTTTGCACAGTTAAAGCTTCGGTTCTGTTATGACAAGCGACCAGTGACATCAATTTAGTGCAACAATTTTAAAAGAACCTTATGTCGTTAAAACGTCACCATTACGAAAGTAGTAATATTTGTATTCGATTGTTTTCCCAATCTTTAAATTTCCAGTAATGCCACACTATTATAACAATACAATTATGCGTTAGAATATAGAAGGGGTGTTGAATTTTCTCCAAGGACATCAATCATGTTAGCCTATTAGGATGAAGTGTTGACAGGAGAGACTGAGTTGTTTGCCGTTTGGCCGCTTTTCTCAATGTATATGTATATAGTTTCGGATTTTAAAGGGCCGATTGATGGGCCTTCAAAGCCAATAAAACGTGTACATACATTTTGGTTAGGTAACACACTTGAGTTTACTTGATCGTATCGTTTAAATTTCCTCCTAGTCGGATAACTTTTCGTATATAAGCTTAAACTAGGATAATATGATAAACGAACAACAATAACGATGATAACACTTTCAAAATTGTAGCTTATATGTATAGATAGTTTTATGTTTTCTAAAATAAGCATCATCAGGTAGGTAATTATTGAGATAAGCACGCTAGGAGTTGAACGAACACGTGCTGGCATAAAAGCACTAGAGAGAGTCACTATGTTTTATATGGATCAAAGATTTTACAGCAAAAGCTAATCGATTCACATTTTCTTTTTTTATGGCTAAAAATTGATAACCTTGAGTAGCACTTACCTAAATGATGGCTTTTTTTTTATATAAAACCATCGGTCAAAGATTATTGATTAGCAACTGAAAAATATCCATTATGTTACTCTCTACGTTCGAGTACGAATACTCAAAAAAAAAAATCAACTTCTTTGCTTTCCAGTTTTTAGGTGAGATAACAACCGCTGACGTAAATCAATTTGTAGTAGCAAAACTTATAGAGGAATCTTTCTAATGGAATTTCTCTTGCGAGATGATTTTCAGCAAACTATAAATTATCGCCCGTCCACCGACCTTCATAAGAACGTAATCTCTCCTGCCCTAGCATTTTTCATACTAGTCACACTATCGAGTCTATAGTATAAATCAACTGTGTGTATTAGATGTACTTTACCACCTTGTAGATTTTTCTATGTTTCGGTCAAAAAAGATTCAAAATCCGATCATAGCACTAATTGGAGAAATTGCAGAATATTTTTTTGTACACACTAATCATTTAATTAAATTTAGATTAATTTGATTTGTGTTTGAGAAGCGTAAAATTCATTACGGCAGCATTCGATAGCGCCATCCTCAACGTTCAATTTGCAACTAAACTAAGTACGAGGGATCGTTGTGGAATGCAATGAACCTACCTCTAGTTCTACACATAATATGGAGACAAAGATTTAAGACGGAATTGGATCGGACCTAAATCAAGCCTGCTGAAAGCTGGCGATAACGCTGATATGTCTATAGATTGCGCGCATGATACACCACTTCATGGATTTTCTACATAAACTAATTTTGTCGTTATTAAAGCTGTACTAACAGAGAAAGTCTAGGCTACAGGTTTTTTTTCGTAACAACTCATCTATACCGTTAACGATTTTTTTACGCTATTTTACCGGTACAAATTATAACTGTTATTCATAATTTATAAGATATTCTAGCTGAATGGCGCCATAACAGTCGTAAGATTTCCTAGATTCTGTTTTTATGATAAATAAAGATGCATTAGAGTAGGATTTTTCGAAGTTTTCTGGCAACTGACCATAGGTTTGATAGAATTTTAAATTTTTACTGAAATTTAGACACAAAATAGCTTGAATTATATCCACAAACTTTATATATTTATTCAGTTTCTCTCTTTTTTAATATTGTAAAATGAACAGATCGCTCCAAGAACATAAATAAACCAACTATAAATGAAAACAGCTGAATTATGTAAATAGGATGGAAGAAAAGAACACTGAAATATTGACGTTAAAGAATTTCACTTGCTATATTCGGTAAAGGACTGATTGGTTTTGGCCGGGGAAAACAATAATAAAAGCGAAATTAAAACACATTTCAGTCTGATAGAAAACGGGGAGCACTTTTATGGCCATAAATAAAACATCAACTAAGATATTTCAATTTAAAAGCAGAAACGGTAGAGACGAGACGTAGCCCGCCCTTTAAAATTGCCAGTTTTAACGATCTGTTGTTGTTATCATCACTCCTACTTTGTGATACTGTCCTAGACGAAGGTATAGCACAATAATACTACTGAAAAAGTATTAGAGAACTAATAGGAAAGGTTTATGTGGAGAACCTGTTTACAATAAAATTAAAAAAACATCAACACCAAGCTGCAAAGTTGCTGTTTGCAGTCGGCTTTTTATTGTAACTAGAGTGCAATAAAGTTATTTCTATGTTAAGGTTCATAAAAGGGATTTCGTTTTTTTGCATCAAATATTTAAACTCAAATGTCGTTATTATTGGTGTAAAAAAAAAATCATGTTGCTTGGTAACCCTAACTTTACGACTGTGTCCAAAGTAACTGCTTCAAAAGCTTCAGTAATTCTAAATTCTAAATTCAATACTCCGGAGAATCTTAAGTGCACATTTCGCATTTTGTTGTTAAAATACTGTCATATGGTTAGTGAAAATCACATTTGGCAATAAAATATAAGACGATTATTTTTGGGCATTTCTAGCCTGTATTTGCATAGAGCAACAAAAAAATATAAATCAAATATTTGAATTAATCTCCTGAAATATGAACGATTTCAGCACATATCCTTTTTTTCTCTTCGTAGTGTATTGAGAACAACAGCATATTTTGTACTTGCGCAGTGTATTTCAATCCATTGGCTTATAAGTTTCAGTAGAGGGTGTGTTTGTTGGAAAAAACCCTCATTATCTTTTATGTAGCTAATATTCCGAAACAAATGTATTACTATAGGACTAAATTCTATATCTGAGTAAAATGAATCATCTTCAATAGCTTCAAATAGAATAAAATAGATGTGTGTGTGTGTGTGCGGTCTCCTATGAGATTCTGCCCTTGGAAAACAAAAGATCCCGGAGCCATATCCGGCAGGAACCGAGCTGTTGTTGAACAAAAGATGTAGATTCTGGAAACGGAAATAGCATTGCATTAGTACTAGTTCCGTTCTCAACGGTAAACTAACCGGTAGTAAGATAAGGTACGAAAGAGAGAAGTAAAAAGTATGATACGAAAGACACTTATGGCCAATTAAACTATATTGAGAAGTCTTAAAAATGGAATGAATGATGCTACGAAATCGATTGATAACAATGGAAAATTCAGATGAGATTATTGCCAATATAGAAAAAAAATATATGAAAAGGAAATAAATAGAATACTTGGAAACAGTTGAGTTTTATCGATAAATACATCCAGAATGTAAATACATTTGAATGGTAAAGGCAAACTGGAATGTTCTTTGATCTGACAAAATCCTCCCAGAACTGTCGGAGCAATTTTTTTTCTTGACCAATAACAATGCAAAACGGAGAACTGAATATACCATTGATGAAAGTACAGATCCATGAATTTTCATCGCCTTCATTCTTAAACTGTAATTAGCTTGATAATTCAAGCGCACTTAAATAAGTAATTTGTTGAATAAGCCTTAATTAGTGCACAAAGACTTTTATCGCTCTTTTCACGTCTTTACTAAGAACCGTATTTGGAATCGAACATAAGCTAAACGGTAGAGATCAACAATCGGTTCATTCTCCGAAGAGTTAAAAATACCTTTAATTGAAAACCATTTCACATTATTCAGTTTACCACCAAATACAATTTTGAAGTTTTTTAAAACAGTTGACATCAAAAATTGATTCCCAATAGTTTACATTTAAAGGTAAATATAATATTTCTAGTTTCTGTCGATTCTAAGATTCATCCAATGCAATTTTCTCCCAATGGTATGCCAACGTGATCCTGTTGCAAATCCACCACCATTCTACCCACCTTTGACCCGTTTATAACAGTGCAAGGACCTGATATCGACTTGGCAAGACAGCGGGAACAAGGGAATACACCGCCGCAGGTTGCAGGAAGGAAGCTGTATCGTGCAACGAGAATAAGGATCAGAAAGGCGTTCGCTAGTTCTTTGTTATTGGAATTCCTCGTTTTTTTCTTTCCCTTCCCATTTACGTTCTTCAAGCAAAAGCGGTTAATGTCAATATACCTTTATCGAAGCGACACACACGACTTAGGTTTTATAAGAAATCGGACTGGTATTTATTAATCTATGATTTAAGAATTCAATGATGGATTGACTGCAATTTGCATGTGCATATGTACAATTAACAGATAATGGAATGATCTAATACTGTAAACAAAGGTAGATTTATCAATGTTTATAGGACAGGTTATGGGCAACGAGATGGTTAATCTAAATTGCTTCTGACGAGACTCGAGTCGTGTGGCATTGTATTAGCTAAGTTGCTCTTTGATTGTATACGATGATATGTGAAAGAGGAGTACGCTTGTCAGTGCATTGTCCTATGCTATTTCTGTCACAAAAAAATCACTTATCTTGGAACTGTCATATTTATTGTTAATATCTTTATTAATTTATGGATATTTAGAACAACAATAAACCTTATCAACTGTCAGGATCTCGATTATTTTAATTAAACCATTTAGAAGAGCCGGAAAATTTAATTATTTACAAAGTTGCAAGGTAAACCCTTGTCCTATGATTGTGAAGCCTGTCTCCGAATTTTCATAATGAGATCTTCTAAAAGAAACAAGCGAATAATTGGATCAACGTTTCAAACTTCGACTCCCTGTTTCATCTGTAAAACGTCCATGTCTCGGTGCTGTCGTTTCTACCGGGCTGGTTTTATTGAAATATAAAATAAAAGAGAAGCACTCACGTGAATGTTTTTTAGCAAATTTTTAATAGCTCCACAAAAACAAACTGCATGGATATAATGAGATTTTATTATTCAATATTTCAAAATGACGACATCTAAAAGTGTAATATTATTATTAAATGTAAATGTATCGTCTCTTTTATGCAAGAAGTTGATAATCAACAGAATTCTATTCCTACCTTTAAATGGAATTTTTACTGTAATTTCAACAAACATGGAGTTACTTTCATGCAATTAAAAACAGGCACTCCGGAAGACAAAGTTGATAGATCTCTTCCACGTACGAGTCTCCCCGTGGAACACACTTGAGTGTTACTCGGCTTTATTAGCCCTAGTTCTGTTTGATCCTCTTAGCTAATTTAATGGCGATAAGTTCCTGCCAATTTGACCGATATACACATTGTACTAAATCCATTTATTGGCGTACCACAACATGCAATTATGTACATCCCAACATACTTCAAAACAATAAAATAATGACTTAATTCCGGTGCCTAGCACCGATGATTGATCGAAAAAAGATTCTGATACAAAATAAAAAAAATGTCCTGCAGAAAGTGTCGATTTGTTTAACTTAGGGTTAGTTCCTTTTCTTTCACATTGAAGGGAAGTCAACTTTTTACAGCCATGTCAAATGGAAAACTGTTAAACAGACGTGCGATATTGGTTTGCCAATACCTGTCAAATTTAAATGAACAATCGTAGCTACAGCACTACCGTCCGTTGCCGTTGCAGGCAAAAAAAACACACAACTCACCTTTATCGAGGGCAAGGGACGTGCTCGGAAAACCACAACACGACGACCACTTTTAAATTCAAATCAACTAGACCCAACCAAATTCAATGTGTGTACGAGAGAGGGAGAATTTATTCGGTTAGACAATTTTATATCTACACAGATATATTTGTAATAAATATTTTACCATTTTCATACATTAATTAATTGGGAGAACAGGGATGTATATAAATAAATTCACAAAATTGATTTTTGAAATGAAGAAGCGAGTTAATTAACAACTCACAGAACAGTATAGCGAACTTTCAGAAACTTCACTACGTAAATATAAATTAATTAATGAATACATACATTATGTATCATAAGAGAAGTAGATTTTAACGAAAAAATTCCAAAATATTTTCAAACCAAACCCATTTACAACGATTTTCACTTCGTTAATTGCTTACAATGTCATCTTCTAGTTGCAGCATCTCTGAAAGTTTTCAATAGTTGACACTGAAAAATAATAACTCGAGAGGGTTTCATTTTAAAACGTCCACAAAGATTTGTTATGCTTTGTAAATGAATTTCTCTCGTTTGTAGATACAACATTATGCTTGTCCACCACTTTATAATTGTGATAGAATCGAAGCACCACGTTACCGCCTCCTGGTAGGTGCCCCTGTGCAGAAAACGTCTGTGCGCCCATGTTCAAAAAACAAAATCATGGAAAAGTGGCGCCTCTACATGATTAGGCGCCCTTGTGTGCTGCACACCCGATTGCGGAGACCCTGCTCGACATCCTCTAGTTGTGGAGCATTCCAATGTTAAATGTTTTGTTATGCAGTTTTGTTTTTTAATTGGAAAAGTTTAGAAAAAATCCAAAAAAACTTTTGCATCTGTATTCATAAACAACAACAACAACAACATAGTTATGCGGGTACATAAAGGTTCCAGATAGTTTAGATTAGATGCATAAATTCCAGTAATTAAAATGTCCGTTTGAAGAGGTTTTGTTCATTAACAAGTAAATGCGAGTGTTGAGCAAAAGGAAATCCAACAGTATCAGGGTGAATATACCAACAGTAACAGAACACAGCCAAACCACCACTATCTGCATACTTTATCGAGAACGGATGGGGGTAACGTGTAAGAACACCGCCCAAGCAACCAACTACTCAACTTTATGATACCTATCCTTGTGCCTGTTCATCGTGAACGCTATTATATACAAATTGTAAGCTCGACACTGTCTGATGATGGAAACTTCAAATAGTCCTCTACCATTGAATACGGCTCAGTGCCTCTACAATCAAGTTTTCGAATATCAAGTAGAATAAAGTTTAGTTGCCTCACTATCCTGTAATAACACACACCCCTTATTTTATCAGTTAGAAAACAACACAACGGCGACGACATCTCCGGTAGTGATCTAGCCGCACAGTAACACGTCCGGTATTCATCAGCACAACTATCAATCACAACACTCAACTTCCGGACACCAGACTTGACCCTCGTCATCGGAGAATTATCCGATGCGGATCCACCCCGGTTGCCACGATCGATCGATGATAAATTTCAACCCCGCTTTTACTACTTCACCAAAACCAGTTTCTTTGAAATTTTACTTCTAATACAAACGTTTATCGAATCAAAAACCTCAGTATCAAGGCAAACAGAAAGGACGCCTACCTTTGTCTACAGGCAAGGACGCATCACTGGATATAATTTATGTTTTACGTTTCGGCAATTTTAATTTGGTTGTGAACATTCTTGGGAAGGACAAGGGGATGTTTATAAGCCCAGATCAAACCGCAACCGATGAAAGCTTTCCGAGCATGTGTGTGTGCGCGTGTCTATCCTGTGCGTATGTCGGCGGCGTTTCTTTTCAACGTTTAATTGAATTGCTCGGCCGCTTCAGACAGCCCCAGGATATTTTCCCTATTTCTTGAAAAAGGGAAACGCACAAACGCATCACTCAAACGTCTATTCAACATTCAATTAAGAGTATTAATTATCAACAGTTTTCTATAATAATATTTCAACTAGGAATACTAAACAAAGCCGTGAAATTATTAATTTTTAGTTTAATATAGTTGCTTCTATAATGAACGATTTTAAATTAAGTACCCTTTTGTGTATTGTTTAGATCAATAGAGAATCCTTTATATTGTCGATAGCAATACTAAACACTCTTCAATATAACTTTTAAGGTACCTACTTAGGTAACCGTAACGACTTTGTTCATAGCAAAGTGAAGCCGAGAAATATGAATTGTCAAGAATGAAACCTGATCCTTCATGTAAAAGTTTTAATCAATTGCTTGTTGAAATGAAATAAAATACTTACATACCTGGAATTATAAATTAAAAATCAGAAAAGCCACAGACTTGAACGAATTCATTTTTTTCTCCTCTTTTATAACTTTTTCTTTTTTTAATGAAATAAATACTTGAAAATACAATTTCAGTCTCCTTTTTTTTTCTTTGTTAACAGGACATGTAAAAGAACAGAAGAAGGGAAAACCAGAGAGAAGAGTAACGTCTAATTTTTCGAGTAAAATTGTTCATGTATGAAATTTGAATAGATTCCCAGTATTCATCGTTGGCAAATTAAAAAAGTTCAAACGCTGGTTATTGAAATCTACATCAAAAGCTTACTCCGAAATACGTACACTTTATAACTTAAGGGAAATTATTTTTCGAATGTCCAGATATAGATTTTTTTCTTATAAAATAATAATCATATCAAAAATATTACATTTCTCGAACTCTTTAAAGGTAATTCAGTCGGAACGACAAGTACTACTTTGAACGGTTTTTGTACGTTTGTATGTCTGAAATTCAATCATTAAAAGATGCTCTGTAACAGAAATGACGTAGAATTTATACAAAAATTGATAAGATGGTATGTAGTGGAAGTGAGAAAAGCTTGTAAGGTTTACACGACTGTTTGTTTCAGAATTGAATCCATTTGAATTGAAGGAACGTTTTCATGTATTTCCCGTACGATATTGCATATGTTGATAGGATCCCTAGCTTAAATGGAATACATTATGGACGCATTCTATCCTAATAGCACTGAAATTGGAAACAAGAAAAACGTTACCTAGAGAATGAATTGTTTCAAAGCCCCCACAGGTTTTTGATCAATGTATAAACATTTTTAAAACTGGCAGACATAAAACAAACATAAATTATGTAGAATTAAAAACAACGATTTTGTCGTACAAGCTCATGTGTACGCAATTGTTCATCTACTGTTGCATATATCTATAGTTTAACATGTCAACGGAACTATTCGATGATTTAATGGCTGCCGTTCGCGAAATCCTCGCTTCACGCACACACTCATTATTCATGTTGAGGGATTTTGGGCAAATGACAAGAACGAAAATCCCATTTTGATGTGTACACGAGCTACAGAGAAATTCTACATTGATTACGTGATTATTAGAATTTTCATCCGTTTTCAATACAGTCTTGTAAATTTTTCAAATGTTCGTGTCTGACCAACTGATAAATGAATCGCCAAACTTTAACGTTCCATATGATTTATGGAATTAGGAAACCAGAGTTCTTTCACTAGAGTCTTCATATTATATGTACCTATTCATTCTCCTCCACATGGACACTATCGTAGAGGTGCTCCTCTTTTGAGGTAGCGAGCATGGTTACTTGACAAACATCCTTATGGGTCGATTTTTTGCGTCCTGTACTTTATTCTGGAATAATTGACGCCATTCGAGCTGTGACACGAATTTAATTATACGAATTAATTTAATCGACCACTATAAAGTGCCCCCTCTGTCTGGAATTCGTTTTACATTCAGTTTTGGTAAGTTCTTCCATTTGTCCAAAAGTTAGTTTGGTGCTTGTGTTCAAGTCTCTGGCGCCTTGTCAAGCGTTTCTTAATTAATTGTCGAGTATACAGTATAAGTAGAAGAATCCGTTCAAGATCGTCGACCGTATAGTACCGTACTATAGGATTCTCTTGGTATATAGAAACGACAGGCTAGGGATTTAAGCAGATCCTGAATTTTAAGGACATTAACAAAAGGACCTATCATTGTTGTCGAATAAATGAGAGGTTTCCAACGTCTTAGAATACAGTACCTGGATAAATCCAGGACCAACTTTGACAGTGGCTGGCTGACGTAATAATTATTTAATTACTCCACCTTTTCCTTGTTCGTCCCTAATTATGTCAGTTTTTGTTTCTATTGTTTATCGTTGTGTCTATTCAAGCAGTAGGAGTTAAGTTCAAGTATTGGTTGGCATTACGTGCAGTTAAGTTTATTTGCTTCATTTCCTATTGTTTGACTACTTCTAGTTTACAAAGTCTTGTTTATAGTTTTCGCAGTCTTGTTTTTAGTTGGTGTTATTGTAGTTTGAAGAACGGCTTCCATTACCTACGGTTGCTTCTCGATATCCATTAAGATCTTGGAACGATCTTAACGTCGACGGACGTGATGTTGTACAAAAAAAACAGAGCAACGTCTGGACGACTTCAGCTAGTCTGACATCTAGAATCGAACTTATCACAAAAAAAGTAGAATAATATAAGCTAATTTAATCCTTTAGAAAACTAATATAGCTACTACTAATCGTAAGCTTGAAATGAATGAAATATTTCCTAAAGCTAGCTAGCACAGGTGGCAATTCTGGTGGCTTGTTTTAAAAGTATAAACTTGGAAGATCTATTAAAGATTAACGAATTCTCGGTAACTTTCTTTTTGAAAATAAATATGTAACGAGAAGGCACCTCTACCACGTTTAGATTCACTACTAAAAAAATATGGAACAGCATATTTCCACGTAACTCCAGAGATAAATAATATTATCCCCACAGGTGTTGCGGAAATAGTCCAATTTTTTGCGTGTTTATCCTCAACCACAGAGTTTGGAAGTTTTCCAAACCTCGTGTTCTTGAAGTTATTCGGCATACATTAAAGACAATCCCAAGTCTAGAAATATCATTGTTTCCCCAAACTTTAGTACACATCATTCAACTAACAACAACAACAACAACAACAACAACAAAGGATCGGACAAGGGATATCAAGACCTTTTTTGCTACTGTTGAATAATATCGTCGGTTGCAGAAGTTTATATGTATTATTATTATCACATTTCCAACATAAAAAATTTAATTAATATCTTAAATATGTGTATGAGAGTAATAATTCTAATACTTGAATGAAATAGAAGCAACAATGCGAAAAGCTTAGGTCGTAACGTGAAACCATCAATCACGGCACCGTCCATCAGACATTATCGCTGGCGAGAAGAAGTAGTAATAGGCCGACCATCTTCGAACCGTGAAACAATAAAACGCCATCAGATGGTCGAATCGATTTAGACGTGATTAATAGGAAGTGTTTGTACTTGGGGGCCAGCCAAATGCCTTCATTGTGGATGACAAATATCATTGTTATTGTAAAGTCAGGATCATCAACTCAATTTATCCCATAACATAATTATTATTAACGATATCCTACATTGATCTAGTTATAGTAAATCAAACTATTAAAGGATGAAAAATTATTGCATGGTCAACCAAATTCGATATTTAGCCATATATTTTTTGTATTGTGGGAATACAAGAAACGAAATAAAATCAATCGCTCAATTAGCTCGGTGGAAATGCAGGAAGAGATCGTCAAACGCACTCTGCTCCTTGTACTTGAAATTTAAGCAACCGGAATGATAATGGAAATTATGTAAACTGCAAATGTCTTATAAAACAAATTTCACTAAAAAGGATCTAAACAAGTGGATGATATTACATTGATATTGAAGCTTCCTCTTTAGATTTAAGGATGGAAATAACATTAAAAAAAATGAACAACGTGAAACTTGGGGGAATGCCATGATATTTTCTTTGAAACGTGTTTGCAAAAAAATTACTCCCACTGTAAATTAGCTATATATATTTCCCGGTTTTCTTCAAGGAATTAAATTAATCTCAACAGAGGGAAAAGTGAAATCCCATTATAATCGTAATATATATTCTAATTTTATCGTTTGTAATTCGATCGTGGGGCGTAATATTCGGAAATGTCAATCATCAAAACAGCCGACTAGTTGAATGAATGACAATAATCATTATTTTATGTGCTTTATCAAACAAACTATTTAAAGTGCATCACTTCAATAGTTAGTGCTAATAAATCATGTAAATGATGTATAAACAACTAAAACGAAGAACAATAGTTTAGCACTGATGATTGTTGGTCAAGTTGGAACTTGATTCCAATAAATGTTATAGAAACTTGAATCAAATTTCAATCTAATTCTGCAATCATTGTTAGAAGAGAATAGAGGGAAATGACGCCCACATACAATCATGAAATAATTTATAGGGAACCGCACCCTATCATTTCCCCCTGTTCATATATTCTACATATATGTATGTATAAAACATGGTAGTTTAACCATAACTCGATGTTATTAAAATATGGATTTTATGAAGCTAATTTCAATATGAAATCAAAAAAAATTACAAAATATAATTAAGATGTTGTCTGTATGCTATACAAACATTCCTATTACAAAGTGATTAGCCTCATCCGGTCATAAAAACCCTCCCCCACATTACTCGACACTATGCAAATGTACTCCATTTAAATTCAACCGTGTACGTTGGACTAAAAATCAAAGTCAGGGTCGAGGACGTTCCTGCAGGACACGTCAACCTATTAAATCTTGTAGGTGTACGATCGTAGGATTTACTTATAAAAGCTCGAAAAATTATTGTGATCTATTGAAGTAAAAAAAAAATCTTACTGGAAGTATCTATATCAAACTTCTACCCATTATAGTTTTTGTCCAAGGCCGATCCAATCGTCCAATAGATGTGGGTATTGTTAGTGAGTCCTGCCAATGGATTCCCATTTTATTAATGTTTTGTGTTGTGGACAATAGAAGGATAACGAAGGGGTGCTTCCAATAACGTTTACATGGAGTTTAATGGAGGACCCTCAATTTCACATTGGAAAATTGATCGAACGGCCAAATCTTTTCCAATAATACAAAAAAAATCCAGTAAATTTCGAATCTATTGAAAAAAAAAACGTACATATATATACAACGAACAATTAACGATGTTTTTGTTTGTTGTTTTTGAATAGTCAGGTCACTTAACGAACTGACCATGATTAGATATATTGTAAAACAATGGACTAATACGCTCGTTAATCATGGTAGAATGCGAATTCTTGTCTGTGAAAACAAGCCGAAGCATTAGCTGTTTTTTTTTTATAAGCGTACAATAAAACTAACTTTTGAAAAGTGGTCCTCTGGGACAAGTTCTTTATGAGAAAGGACGACAAACAAATTAAGAACAAGGGTGCGCGCACGAAAAATATTATCAATCTCAAATGGAAACTTTTATATGAAGGACTCTTATAATTGGAAATTTTGGTGGATACAACTTTAGATATAATAACTCTATGTTTTCGTTTTCCATTTAGGAACAAACTTTTTTTATACAACAGATGATGTAATCAATATTCGAATGAATATATCGCATTGTAACTATGCAACTATGAACATTGTCAGTATTAACTGTAACGTGCGTGTACTCCGGATAATATTAATTTACCTGATTACGCATTCAGTGTACGGCCACTGCGTCTAATAATCAATTTGACTAATGACTGATATATTGGTCTGTGACCCCTCTGACGTCTGCTGATCTAGCTGGGCATTGTATGGGTCAGTGACTACCATCGGCTTGACACTGAAATGTCCATGTGCCTCATTGTCTATGGTTGTGTTAACACCATAGTAATTAGCTTTTGATCTACTACATGACATTGACTAAAATTGAACCACTTTATAGCCTAATTGACACCTGCATTAAAATCGCATAAATGTCTTAAAATTTTCTAATTTTTTTACGAACAGATACACTCTAACTCATGTTAAAAGGAATAGATGTACTGAAAGCGTTAATAGACGATTCTCGCCACTCACTTGACCGGATAAATAGAAAAAGCTTCTCATCAAGAAAATTCTACGAGAGCTCAATCGAATTTCACAACGAATTAATTTAGTTCTTTTCATCTGAAGGACTGTGTGCAAACTCCGAATAGCTCTCAAACGGAAATTGCAATCAATTTACGTAATAAAACATAGCACTAATACAAAAGCTCCAATTAAAACTGGGCCGAATCGAAACAGAGATCAAGGGATACTTATTTTATGAATATCTATGCCTAATTAAAATTGATAACTAAAAAACCTTAACACGGTATAAACACAAATTTTTCGTAGCTTTTTTACAATGGTACAATATTTTACAGGGGAGATTAATCCCGGAACAGTTGTTCAACAACTTTTTTACTTTCAATTTTTCGAAATATACAACATAATCTGTTTTTAAGGGCATACAACCAGAGAGAGAGAGTATTTATATTAAACTCTCCCTTAACGACGCTTGTTTACGTTTTGTTAATGCTTCTGTTTGCTTCTTGAGCTTTTCTGAAGTGTATTCTCCAGGAACAAAACAAATGGTAATGGCTTTGCATCGTTTCAAAGTATATTCAATTTTGATTTTATCATATAGTATCAGTATGAGTAGGTAGGTACGTATGTTTTTAATTGCAGCATAATGGTCTGCTTCGGAAAATGTGAAAACTATTTCGTTTCAACGACCAAAGGTAGAACGTTTTACTAAAATCGAATTCGTTAGATTAAAATGTTTTGATTCTTGTTAGTTTCCCAGATAAGAAACTGTGAGTTGATTTCCTGTTGTTTGTAATTCTAACTGACGATCTTGATACGATTACCACATATATTGCATATTATTTATTCAACACCTTGATACTATCATTATTTCTAACGGCTTGCTTGGATGATAGCTTCCTGCTTGAGATTTCTGTTGAGATAAAAATTCATTCATGAAGATATGTATACTAAAATCCTATTATTTATAGGTATCAATATTTGTATTCAGCTAGAATTGAATCAATATGTTTAGTTTTGATTACAAATTATTGTAAAACTAACGCCTAATGTACGTCCTGAGGGCATTTCGGCAATGTGCCTATAATAGTATGTTGATTAATTTATAATTCAGATGAAAACCTCAGGTTATTTATGACAGGATCAGGACGTACTGCATACACAATGTGCGATTTATGCCAAAATTTATCGCCAAACCTGGAGCCATTTTATTTATTGTTTTTGGTTTGCCTATATATCGACGACCACCGAATGAATAACATTTCGAAATGGACTGTAAGGTCTCCCTATGTATGTATGTATGTGTATTGTATAAATACGTACAAACCAAACGTCCGGATTTTATAGTTTTTCGCGCATCAAGTGACCCAAAAATACTACAGCTACACTCAATAAAGCAGAAATCGAAAAAATGTTAAATCATTCGCATTAAACCATAAATCACGACATTCATCAGCCGGAAAAAATGGCTCGTCCGCCGATGGAATCTTCAACATCATCTGTCTCTGTCCATGGTGAACGTTTTGTAAATACTGGACTAGATTTTTTCGACTTCTCCTATACCTATATATAGGAATTTGACAAAACAAACTATATTTTCGGTTAATGTTTGTAATGTAAAAGGCTTTTGGCAATCATCTTGACATGTTGTCATCCAGGACCGGGCTTTACGACTGATTAAACGATTTAACAATTTGTAGTAATAACGAATTGACGATAATGATTGACAAAAAAACCGTTAGCATATTATTGTCTATCCCGATACCGCTTGTCATATTTCATTAACTTAATACGATGGTATGGTAGTATGATGATGTTGTGTGTATCCATTCGTGTGTTTATGTACTACACAAAAATTAACCGTGATAACTACACAAATGGTCTTTGCAACTGACGCAGTCCGGTCAGCAAAACAATAATGGATTGCTAAATATTTTGTACAAACAAACTGTTCGTCAGTTTGCATAATAGACGCTGTACGTATCGCCAAATCCGATTCAACATCATCCAAATTCAAAGGGATTTTCAAATAATTCAACCACATAGTCATCAATTAATCCATTTGTATCTATTGTATTCAATCTAGCCAGTGATACAATTTCATCACGTATGAATGACTTGTAAGTCATTAATTTTTCCATATTTCGGAGGTGAACTCTTTAATTTTGCCCTTTGTGTATTGAATTTACTTTACGACCTTAATTCCAAGTCTGCTGGCAATACAATCGTTTAGTTCTTATCAAGCGAACAGAATAACACAACCGCCCTTCCTCTAATATTGAAACAATAAATAATCAAGCATCTTGTGTTTAAATGTAAATATCTGCTCTCAAGGGCTTTTAATTAACAATCATCAATACAATGTAGAAGTAACATTCTGAAATTATACCAGAAAACCTAATTAATAAATAACATCTCTTATCAGTGTTTTTGTTATTTTTAGCAAGAACAAAATCAACCCTTATACAACCTAAATAAATGATAAGAACAGTATATAATTCAAACCACCGACCACGAATAAAATATTTAATACTAACGCCATTGCAGGGTTTATCTATCTGGAAACACTATTCTGTTTTTCTTTGTTATTAGTGTGATTCTCTAAGTCCCCAGTCTAATTAAAACACATTCTCTCTGATTCGCATCTTTTGATGTTCAATTCTCTTTGTTTAATTAATTTAGACAAGAGATATATGACTAGTTAGTCGTACCGGCAATTCCAATAAAGCAATTTTGTGATACTTAACAATTCTCTTTAATCACACAGCTAATCACATCTATTGTCCTTTAAATTATTTATTTAATCCCAATCCTATTTAACACTGTTTTAATTAACTGTATTTTTAATAGGGTTAGATACTACTTTCCCTGATAATGGTGTTCTGTAGGTGGTTATATTTCATAATGAACTGTGAGTTTCAATAATGCGTAGGTTATTTTAGTTCGTAGGCAGTTCATGTCCCTAAAGCTATATGTTTCTTTACCTGACACCATTTCTAATATGTTCATACAAGAAAAATACAACAAAAAAAACATTGTCTGTCTATAAAAAATTGTATAAAATATCGGCGTTGTTTATACAGCACAGTTATCGAATCCTTCTAAAATGTAGAAAAATTGATAGACTTCGATAATGGAGTCGTCGATTAAAATAGTATCCAATAAATTTAACTATGTAATGGCCAAACATAAATGACGAATGAAAGCAATAAAACCAGTAACGACTATAATGGAAGAATTGACGTTTCTATTCCTAATACTATACATTGGAAAAAGCTTTTAACATAGAATAAATAACAAATTACCAAAAACCGAAATAACGTATAGAAGACCGGGGATTCTTTCTGATTTAATTCAATGTGTCTCTCTGTTATCGTGTTTCCAACGGTCGTCCAAAGAAGATTCGCTCTTTAATTACAGTCTTATTGACTTGGAAACGTGTCTCATTCGCATTTTCTACTACTTCCGCTTTGTTATGCAAATATCGCCACAATGTAAATAACGTTGTTTGTCGTTATTGGACTCTCTCTGAACGAGTAAAACTCCTAACTTCAACCCGAGGCATTATCGACATCTATGCCATGTCGAGACCGACTTGGAAATAAGTTCAACTGCGAAAGCAATTTCCTCCTACGCTTCTTTCACTTACACTTATACACACAGTCGCACACACACATCCAGGTATATAGCATATGTATAGCTATATAATGTCGAAAAAAAAGGAAAAATCGAAAATGGAACGGTTACATCGTCGCCACAAAATTCTCCAACATTTTAATTCCAGTACAAAATAAAATACCATCTAGAATTTTTCTCCATCCGGTTAGCAACAACGCTGTTGTTTGTGGAAAAATGAACAGGGAATGTTGAAGCAAATTAACGAGTTAAATTTTCACACACCTGCAAACACTCGAAAACAGTCTGAAAACGGAACGGAAGTGAGTCCTTGCGTTTTATCAAACAGCTTAGTGGTTACGAAGGAAATCTTAACAAAGAATTAGTCGACAACAAATAGGGAATTGCTTTGTTTTTCTATATATTCAAAGAGAACTTATATAGGTTGTTTTAAGAATAACCCATTAAAGACTCAATTTATAAATGTAGAATTTATTGCTCCCGGAAAACTCGGTATACCGACACTACAGGAAGTGATTGTGAGAATCAAAAGAAAAGCGGAACTTCCAGTTTTCATCATGTATCTTAGACTACTGAATGTGCAAAATTCAGTCATAAATAGCAGATTTATACCATTTCCTTATTTGAATCGTCCTTAAAAGCTCATTTCATAAGTATTAAATTTACAAAACAACTGTTATTATTCAATATAAATACGTTAAAGTCTTACTAGGTTCATAAATTATTAACAAGCACCGTCTTAACCATAAGAACATCGGCATTCTAACTTCATTCAGAACGTGTGTTTCTAGCAAAAGCTTATATAGATGAATAGAAGGACGTGAGGTCAAAATCAAGTCTTGATGTGCTAAATTCTGTACAGTTTACATTTTAATTATTCAACTTGCCCAAATATGCGTAAATGTAGTTAGTAAGTGTGCGTGGATTGTATATGTGTCTGGATGAATACTTTCCTGTATACAACGAGGGTAGTATCATCCCTCCAGGGAATATATGAGAAACTTGGATCGTTGTTGAAGTACGTATTCGCTTATTAATTAAGTTACGTTACGAATAAGATACAATGTTTTAAAATCTTCAGGAAGTCTATGCTGAATTAGTCGAATCAAGAATAACATAAAATCAAAACGACATTTCATTTAATGTACGATACTCGCAATAACTGAGAATTTCAACAATAACTTTGATCAATTGAAAATTTATCTATTAACACAAATACAAAATACAAAAGTTACTGTAGTAAAGTTGCCTGAAAACAAATAAGAGCTTCTATTTGAGCTCCGTTTCATGATTCAAAGTAAATTGAAGAGTTTGTAATTTGAAATATAACGAAAAGTGACGCCTCCTACTCATATTTACTTTCTCTTGAAACAGTAATCGTTAGTAGTTTTATCAAATTAACCATTAGAGCTAAAACATTGTCGTTGTTTCAGTGTCATCAGTTACAGGCTGAAGGAATTAATTAATATTAATTTGAAAAAAAAACTTTGGTTTTCATAATGTCCTCGCAACTACAGCCTCTAGGAGGCTGAAAAGAGAACTGTTATGGTCCTGTTGTTGACATGACATCAAACTGGGACTTGGAAAACTAACGAATAAAAAACAAGTTTTTCTCGTCGATTTCAAAGAAAAAAAAAACAGGCGACATCTACCGTCGCTTTGAAAGTTTTCAGGAAAAATTGCATAAATTATCAAAAAGTTCAAACTCCTACCTAGCGTCAGATCAGCTGTAATCCAATTGGGTAGCTTTTATACACAAACAGTGTTCAGTTATGTCAAATTTAATCCGCCGACACTGACAATAACACTATAATAACATAGTTCAACACTTTTTCAGGCAGTTCGTATTGTCACACACACCTCCACCGTTCAAAACTAATTCAATAATAATAAACAGTTCAACCGGTTCTGGTTGATGACATGCTCATTTTTCCTATATTTGACAGAACATGCCAACAATTAGATGAGGGTGCGAACGATTTCTCCTGCACTAGATTATTATAAACCCTACGCTACCGATCCAATGTAAAATCCGGACTGGGGAATGGAGCAGAATTCGCGCAATGCCACTCGATTCTGCGGCGGAGCAAACAGGGTGGGAGCAGAGAGAAACCCTTCTAGGTGGGGGATATCATTATTTCGCAGCATCTGATCTTCTTCAGTCTTAAAATTTACTTTTGCTGAAAACAGGACCTGACCCTAAAGTTTTCAAGGTAAAAAGGCGGTAATTGCGGTTGGTATTTACTTATACGCAACAAACATATAATTCTAACACGTGTCTCTAGTCCTAGTTGTAACTGGGGGTGAGAATTATAAGGAAACTGATATGATTCATCATGACTGTCGGTCTTTAATGTATGTTTTAAAGACAATCATAATTCAACATTTACATTAACGAATCGCTGTTACCACTGCGCCACAATTCTAAAAGACCATTAATGGTTGAACAAGAACTATAAATTTCGCGAGGATCCTGTAGGCGTGCAAATAAAATTGAAAACTTTAAACTTGAAACAAGATATTTAGAGGCAAAAAAAAAACAACAAAATATTGGTTATAATAGCTATAATTAACAAATGGAGGCGGATAGTATTGAATCGGATGTCAAATGTTATCACTATGAGGCAGCGCCGTAACGCAAACACTGTGGGCCTTCCTGCAAACAGTGTGAGCGGGCCCCCGCACATTTTCTAAAATAAGAATATTTGTTATAAATTTATTACAAAGAAAAATCGTGGCACAATTATCAGGGTATCAGAATTCATCGGGCCCCGCGTTGCGGGGGTGATTGTTACGCCCCTACTGTGATGGAAATGTGACACAAATTTTCAATACTTATGTGAATATTTGTTGTGTTATTTCAGACATAAAATCTCTACAGGTTAACAATAATATTATTAATAAAATTTGTCAACTAGTGGGTGGATATGCTTATATGGACATTTTTGATGATTTGCCTTTAACCAATTATATAAATTTAACTGTTACGTTGATAAAATACCGTTGTTGCTTTTATGACACATAAATTGAAATCTTGTTCTATTTATTATATGACAATGTTTCCAAAGTGGCAATTTTATTCGTAAAAATCATATGCTTATCAGAGTTAACCATTTAACTTATTCACTAAAAATTATGACCAGATTCCAGACACGTCTGCACACAAAAAATTGTGTAAAAACCTATTTTAATTTGTCCAACTACATTGTGTGTTGTTTTATGATCATTTTGATATAGAAAATGACTTTTCCAATCAATATTGACTTATTTAAACAGTATAGATGTATCTGTACAGATAGTCGAAAAGTTTCTATATGTCTAGTAACTCTAGTACTTGAACAGTTGACAGAATTCTCGATAATCCTACATTGATATGCTTGGAAGCTGCGTGACACAGTTCCTCTTATACCGATAAACACGAAAACTTTAGGCGTCAGAGGTGCACAGTATAGTTGTAAAACCGGTGAAAGTTCACTAGATTACATTAGAATGTGACAAGTGACTGGCATTACTTGATTTCCAATAATCAGTTAAGCAATGTCGACACAACCTCTAGGGAGCATATCAAACCCTCCTCAGACACTGCTAATGAGCTCCCAATCTGAAGTTTTGTTCTATGTGGACAAACACACGCTATCGTTAATCATTAGTTTAGGCTCAAACCTTCGTGCTACCTAATAAAAACTCAACGAATTCAGTATTGGCGTAAATCCATAAAAATGTATTTTCCATGGTGTTTCTAGTATTACCTTTTTTGTATTTTTTCTCTTTATGTCTATTTTCGTTCTGGTTTTCATCCGTTGATGTGAAACCTACAGAAATAAAAAAAAAAAAGAAAATCGAAAGAGATTCAAGGAGCATAAACACGGCAGAAATTGGTATTGTCCTTTCGTTGTCAAGGTGATACACAACAGAAAAGTTGGTGTGAGAGTCGCAACAGTCTTTCCAAAGATAAACTTGAACCAGTGGACGATCTTCTAGAATACATGACAAATGAAGGTGTCACTATAGTAACGGTGGTTAGGTTGTCGTAGTTGGAGGGAGTGCTAACATTACACATCACCTTGAGGGTGATACTATAAGTAAAAGCAACCCTATATATATAAAGAGGGGAGAAAAAGATAGGAACCAGTCACCGACATTGATCATCATAGCAGGACCATACGTTTCACTATGATGTCTCTGGCTTTTTTCAGATATCAACCTATTGTTTCGCTGTTTGTCACAATAACAATCGATACAATGAAAAATGTCCTCTCGGCTACAGTCACCATTGTAAACAATAACATAGATTGATTAAGAAAAGCTGAAATATAGAGCTATCAGTTTGAATGTAAATGGGACAATTTCGACAATCTATTCCACCAGGAAACATAATTAATTTAAATGCACAAACAATCCAGTTGATTTCGATTTAACTAAAAGTAACAATTCTATAAATAGAGCTACGTTTTTGTATTTAATAAAAAAAAAAGACAAAGTAGAATTTACTCACTTGGAAATAACTTTTCTCATATATTTCAAAACTTATCCTCAAACTCGTGATAGAATTGAATTATTTCTAAATCATTCTTATTTGCTTTTGCTTTGTTACAAAAACTAATTCGTTTATTTTAGAAAGAGCTCGGTATTTTCATGTTCACTGAAATTACTTTTAACACACTTTTCATTAGATTCTTATTTTTCCCCACTAACAGGACTGTGAATTTATTTTTATTAGTCCAGGATATTATGTACAATACCGCAAGATTTTGCTTGTTGGCTAATAAAATCATTTTACTTCTACCCTAAATAACCACAAACAACAAACGGCAAGAAAGAAAGAAACAAAAGGAAAAAAATATATAACTTTACTATGACTACCACAAAGCATTCAACCCGTTGTTTTATTTTTAATGTCAGGAGGGAAGGCAAAAAAAAACACAGACAAATTCGTTTAGTTCTGTTATTGTTGGTTGGACATCTTTTCCATAGAAACCATTTGATTTTTATGCTCGGTCTGACCTTTTTACAATAAAGAAAAATTTACCTTTTCAACTGCAACTGTGGAAAATCGGAAAATGTTTACCGGAGTTCCTGCAGAGAACTTCTACATACATTCGAAATATACTCTGAATTCTGAAATATTGAACGATAATTCTCACTATTCTCCCAAATTACCAGATTTTGGTTCATTTTACATCATCATAAAGTAAATAATGAAAGTAACTATATATGTAAAAATAACAATATCACCTAATTTTACTTTTACAGTGCAGTTTCAAGGCTCCCTGTGTGCCCAGTAGGCGCCAGTGTGAAAAAAACATTTTTGCGCCACTGTGGTGTCCCCATCAAAATGGGAAATTTATTCAAAAAAATCTAGAAAGGTATCGTAATTTGACAACTGAACTAATAAGGCGCCTCTGTGTGGTGCACAACCTGCACACCCGGTTGCAGGTTGCTGCCTTTGAAGTTGAAGATTGATAACGCAATTTATCTTTTTATTATTTATCAATTACGAAGAATCCAGGGAAAATAAAAATAACAGTAAGTCTGCAAAATTAAATTGATAGACACGTATGTATCCAATCCATAGTTGTTCAATTAGAATAAGAAAGAAGAAAACTTGTCGTTGATACAACATAAACTTCCACTTACCTGTAGCTATGATGTGGGTCAACGAACTCTCCCCGAATTCTAGTGATTAGCAATCTAATATTACCATTGATAATAAACCATCAACCATTAATTAACACTGTATAGCACAAAAAAAATCACCAATATCACAACAAATGAAATTTACGCGGCACAACCAGACAAACTTCTCGAATATTATCATTATTATTATTCTTTTATTCTGACAGGCGGGTAGTACCAACTGATGCATATTATTGCTGATTCTAGATATCAGATTGTGTCTAGAATGTAGAAACAAGTTCAGGTGGCGCTTAACGAGGCCCCATTTAACAATGTTGTTTTTCTGATACCAATGGCAGTGCCGGACTGGACAGGGGGAAAATGGGGAGATTTCTCCCGGAGCTAATGAGATTTTGGGGGCCAAATAGCATTTAAGGGGCCACCGATAATCTTTCAATCAACTTTTTAAAAACCAAATCCAAAACCATGGTATGCTGTAAAACTCATCCTTTCGATGATACCCTTTTGTTGAACCTCTCCCATAAGGTTGTGCAACCCTGATCGTCAGTGGTGGATGGTAGTGGTCCATTTAGAAAACACTTCACATTGATAACTTTTACGATTTATTGTTAGTGGTAATTTCACCCCCGCACTTGCACTGATTGACTCACAACACACACTGTGTCCAACACACTTGACTATTTTATTTGAATTAATAGATTATAATAAATTTAATGTCGACTCGTCGATGTCTTAAAATCAACTGATTAGAAAACTTGTAACAATAAATTAGACAAAGGACATTATACAATTTTGTTTCGTATGTATCGTTGTTCAACCAAAAACCAAAAACTTGGCTGTATACGTCTTTTGTACTATTGTGTCGTAAAGTATGTAACAGCTAAGTAAACAGTGCCGGACTGGATAGAGAGATATGGAGAGATTTTCCCCGAGGCCAATGAGTTTTTGGGGGCCAAACAGGGTTTCTTATAAATTCCCCCGGAGCCAAGGTAAGCCAGTCTGGCCCTGGCCAATGGTAATAGTAATAATAAAAATAATCGATATTATCTTTCACTAAAGGTTCAATAGTGAAGTCTTTACGTGTATGTTTCGCCTATCCCTATTTACTTGAGGAACGTATCTTGAGCACCAAGCGAAGTCTGACAGTATGTATTGTATTTTTTGATAAACACAATTACCATTATTTCTCTTTTGTTATTTGTCTCTTCTTTGACCAGGATCTTGATAACATCTATACTGATCGTGAGTTTAAAATTATTTCCATCTATAAAACGGTAGTAGGTACTTCAGCGCCGTTTTTAGGTGCTGTGGGGAGCGTATAGCAAATACATGTTAATTTCTACAAAGATAACACGAAAACGCGTGCATTGGAAAGAAAGGTCGATATGGCAATCAACTGTACTAATGAAACCGTACTGCCCGTACGCTATTAGAAGATTCAAAAGTGAACCAGTTTTGAGAAATTTAAATTTGAAAATTTGAACACTTGAAAATTTCCGTATATTTGGACAAGGATTCTGACCTTTGGGATACACTGATTTAAAAAAGTATTGTATCAATTAAAAGAGCAAATGAAGATGTAGTTCAAATAGCCTATCGCGTTTCGAAATTCTTATTAGTTTTTTGGAAATTCTGAGTTGAAAAGTTAGAAATTGCATTTTATGTCAGAAATTTACATTATATGCAAGCTCTTTACAATGCTCGGCTTCACAGTTGCTACCTAGAATACCATAAAAAAAGTATTGAATAGAGAAGGGTTATCCAATGAAATTTGTCAATGGGTTAATTAATCAAGTTATTAATAAAAGAACAAACGAAGACAACAGGGATGACACCAACCATCGATTTTACAAACTCCCATCCATAGAAAGACTTAGCGAGCAAATCCACCACTTATAAAAGAACCAACAACACCAGCTAGACTTCTACAGCCGCAAATAACCATCTATACTCAAAATTGAAGGGCAGAGAAGAAATTAACAACAAACGAAGAAGTCGTCCCGGCATACAGCGTCGCCTCTGGTGGTGGTACAAAGTGCCTACACTCGGATGGCCAAATCTAGGGGCGGCCGCAGGCCATTTATTATACGTATGTAAAGTTTTGACCAATAAGAATAATAATAAATTAATAAGAGCAGCGATATTGGTTTTGCACCTGAGCGGCTAACAACCCAGAAACTGGCACACCACCGCTTTATAGATGGAGATAATGTTAAACTCACAATCAGTATGGATGTTTTAAGGTCAGGTCAGGACCGGACAAAAAAAGAAACAGAGCAGAAAAGAGAAATTGTCGAAATTTTATTCATCAAAAAATACAATACAGTTAACATTGAACTACCACCTGAACATATGACCTACCTTCTAGACACAATCTGATATATAGAATCAACTGAAGCGCTATATGCATCAGTTGGTACTTCTCATCTGTCAAACTGAAAATAAATGTAGGTACGTGTTAGTTTTGTCGTACCGCGTAATTTCATTTTTTGTGATATTGGTGATGTTTTTTGATACTAGTCGGATGTACTTTATAGTGTTAATTAATAGTTGATAGTTTATTGTTAATGGTAATGTTGAATTGCTAATAACTGGAATTCAAGGAGAGTCATCGACCCCTATCATCGCTCCAGGTAAGTGGAAGTTTATGTTTTATCAACGAGAAGTTTTCATCTTTCTTATTCTAACTAAACAATTATATTATAATAGATTGGATACATACGTGTCTATCAATTTTTATTTTGTAAAGTAACTTTTATTTTTATTTTCCCTTTGATTCTTCTTAACTGGAAATTGTAGCATTCGAGAACTTTTAATGACGGATTCAGATAGTTGGGCACCTGTAACTTATGCGTTGTAAGAGGCCAGTGCGGACTACAAATCTTTTAAGGACTTTTTTTGATTATCAGCTAAAGAGATGCCTTCTTTTCTTATAAATTCTTCGAGGGGTCAAAGTAAGCCAGTCCAGCCCTGTTCTGTTGTGACAACAAATATGATCATGAATGTTGTTAGCATTTGAGCGACTCGTTTTAGTTTCCAGGAAGATATTTGCAAAGTGCAAGCAATCGATTAATCTCTGATAAACCAAACAAACTTATTTAATGGTTTATGTGGCAGTTGACGTAATTGCTCGTTATTAACATAATTAACATTAGTTTCCAAAATAAACAACACGGTTCTAATTACTGTCATCCATCATATGAAAGATAACTTGCAATATTCTCACCAATAATATCGTTATCTAGTAAAAGAAAAAGATAGTCTTCAATAAGGGGTATGCTCGAAACATAACATGTTGGCAGCTTTATGCGCGTACGTATAGAAATTGCATCTATCGATTTAGTTAACTTAGCTAGAAGCGCATTTTACTCGCCAACAATTTTGCTCTAAATCACTTTAATTCATCGTCAGATATAAAAAGTATTGTTTTCGTTTCTATCAATAAATTGACGTGCAGTATTGTCATCATCATTTACAACAAATTGCAACTTGCAACCTATGTTTGTTTCTACAACAAAACTCTCCTATATGCATAGATGTCTAAATATATGTCATAAAGACATAAATATAGATATAAAGTGTGTGAAATATTCCTCGAGACAAAGGGCTCAAAATCGTGGCTAAGTTGTGTTTCAATTTCTAGAGAGAGAGTAACATAAATGTATTATTTTAATGTGTTTTGTGCGTAGTCGAGGCGAAAATAAACGGGGAGCCGAGAGATCTAAACGCTTTATATTGTAAATAGAAACCCGGAGAAGTTGATGGTGAGACGAGCGAAGTAATTTATTTGGAAGTTTATATTAAATTTGGATATTTCGTAGGAAACTCGATTTGACTTTCGAATTAGAAAATTAGGACAAGACCGATCCAACCAAAAAGTGTCTTGAGATATAACTCATCCTGAGCTTATTTTGAAACTTCTATTTCCAATCTACATGCATACTCACATCCATATATATATAAACAAATGCACGCACGCACATATATAAATATTAAAGAAATATGAAACGCATATTATTAATAAACAACTGACCCCAGGTTATTGAACACATAATTAACGGATGGTCATCAGTTTGTCGGTCTCCAGAGATGAATTTCACAGGAATTTTTGAATCTACAATGAGTTTCCGGTAAGATCGTGGTCATTTCCTATGTCCCACTTGGACGAACAGTAATGTTAAGAAAATCTATATGTACCTACATGGACAGATAAAAGTAAACACAATAATAATAATTGTTCCATTAGAATGATAAGAAAAGTTGATTACCATGTAGGACGTAGGTACATTTTACGTATTTTATATCAATTCCAATATAAAATCGAATGAAAATTGTTTAAATAAAGTAAAAATAAAGCATTCATTTTACAAAAATTCAATTTCTCTAATGTCATCTTGTGCAATAAAAGAATGAAAGAAAAATCAACAAAATAACATTTATTGAGAAAACTCAGTTTTATTTAAACAAACATAAAGTTCTTATTGTTAAGTTAGATAATAATAATTAAACGGTAAATGAAAATATTTTAAGACTTTAATGGAAAAACAACATAAAACCAAGTACCTACTTTAGAGTGCCACTTTTAACTTGCTGATTTTAATTGAAGATGTGTCGTAGAAGTACCGTTGCGATTTATTAACACAAAAATCTATCTTATCCACATGACCTCAGATAACAATTCTACCGATAGAATGATCCTACGCTTATACCATCATCGTTGTGTTTACCTTTGTGTTGTATTCTCCCATGACTTCGTCTCGGATTGTTATTTTTTTCAGTCACCTGCTAATTGTTCCCAATAATCACATTATTATTATGGAATTTCAATTGAATTACTCCAAAGAAAGTCATTAATTTGTGAACAGTCCGTTATTAATTGATTTTACATCGAAAATTTCCATAAATGTACATTTTGTCCCTTACAATTTAAGTTTTGCACTAGTGAACCGTCGTCTGTCCACATCAAAGCCTATATTTCTTTGTAGAAGGGTTTGTGTTGAAATTTATCAAGAGGACACAATTTCGATACATTATTGACTGGAATAAATTTGATTTCCTTCAAATAATTTAAGCCAGTAATAATTTTAATTTTAAGACTAATAAAAGAAAAACAGTTAAAGTACCCACAGGCAAATAGTCTTCATTAGTAATACACTTCCTGTGGGCAGTAAAGTGAACGTGTAGATGGTTTCCACGCCCATGGACTTGTCCAAAACTGAAAGCCACGCGACCAGTACAAGTTGGTAGTAATAACCAGCCTCCATAGTCTCTCTAGGGTCATCATTCTGTATATCTTCGACTTGTTTCATTTCTCTCTATCTCTCTCCAAACAAGTCAGACGCCAGTAGTAAAATGAAAAGAACAAACCGTAGCCAGATTTAGTTGTGAATGAGTCAAATTATTATAGAGAGAGTGACGTCATCTGTTCTATTCAACTTTAATGAGTAGTGGAGGAGAGTTCAAGACGATGGTTCTAGTAAGAAAAATCAAAGCAATTACCAGTTATGGTTTGGAAAATTGTGAATCGCCAACTTCAAGTAACTTTTCTGAACTATCTTATTATACAACGATTTTACTTCAAAAATAAAAGCATTCTGCAGGATATCGAGTTGCAAAGAATAATATTAAAAACTAGTTTTGTGTCTAATAAAATTCAAATTACAAGTTTCCCAATAATTTATTGGTATTTCAAACGAATAGAGTACAAGATCAGAATTCGTTAGCTTATATTTAGTTTACGTTGAACATATTATTTGAGACTGTTGTCCGATTGTCTGTCACTACAATTACTTGCAATAACTCAACCTATTTTATTAAGAAAGGAAATTTTTCTTTAACAAGCGATATCACCCACATAATTTCCATTTTAGGATTGTGTTGTAGAAACTATGGCCACTAACATATATGGCTATTTAATTGACCTCTTCCAATTTGTTATGAGTTTTTATTATAATTTTTCACTAAAAATATTACACAACTACACCCTCAGACGAGATTAAATGCTTGGCTATAAATTCGAGATACAGTTGTCCGCACAGTAAATAGAAACAGATTTGTAGATGACGGCCGTCGTAAATCGTCACACAGAGAGAAGGACGATGGTTTTTGCTTGAGTGGGTGATTATGATGTGCGATTATTCAAAAAGAAAAATTTCCAAAACAGCATCAGGATTGGCCAGTCAGTGCGGCTATATCAATAGGGCTAAAGTTCACCAAACTTGACAAGAATACATATCTAACTGGAGAAAACTTCGTATACACAGTTATATTTAATAGAAAGATAAAGTTTTTATATGTGTTTTTCCGGAACAAATCAGCAATTAAATTTAATGTGTGCTATTTATCTAGTAATGGTATAAATTAGTTAGTCTTATTCAATAATTGTCTAGGATGATGTGTCTAGCAGATAATAAATGGAGTTCCTGATTGACCATTGTTTCGTAAAATGCATCGCATATAAGTTGACTAGCATCTGGATTCAACTATAAATATTGCAAATTTATTTTCTTTAACCGTCGACAGTGGCTAGATTCACAACAATAACAATTTTCAGCTAGCAGCGATGTCACAGCAATCTAAAGTAGCTTGAAATGGTACATGACACGAGCATATTATCATACAGCTGCACGCCCCAGGTAGTTTTATTCTATAATATAACAAAAAGGAATCAGAAGAATGTTTAAAGTTGTGAATATCAGAAAATAGTGCTGCAACTTATTCTAGAAATAAAACGATTTCAAGTGTATCGTCGTAGTAGTGTTTAAATTTTCTAACAAAATCCTTATACATAGAGTGAATAGAATGATGATGAATTTTCAAAAATTCAGCTTTCAAACTGAAAGAATTGTAAATGCAATTTATGCCGATCCGATCGATACGATTTCCATCAAACTCATTAAAATCTAATAAAAGAATCGAGTAAAAAAAGGAGAATTAGTGTAAAATTTTACGAGTTTTCTCGTTCAAAGTGGTAAAAACATGTTGCGCCGAGATTTTTGAGAATAACAAACCAATAATAAGCATAACTCCCGGTTGCAATAATGGTGGAGGCGCCGGGCAAAATCTTCCTATACAAGTGTTAGTCATTTTTTTATTATTTTTATTTTTATTTGAGATAAAATTTGGAATAATACTTCTGTCCCCTACACTATTGTCAATAATTACACAACAATATGTAAATTCAATAGGCGAAACGGATCAAGTTCACAAGCATAGTATTATATGATGGATAATGCTTTAATATTGGTGATTTAGTAGTAACTGAGTCAAAAACATATATTTATAGTGAATTTTGTTATGAATCGATTACCGTATTTAATCATATTGTAAAGGTAATAATCTATGATGATTATTGTTGGGCGGAAACTCCAACTTTACACATCAATAATTAGACAACAATATGTTGGTTTCCGATTACATGATAAGTAGGATATCTATTTGAATACAGGACTTATACAACTTCAATTGTATTTATGTACAATAGGTTAGGAGTTGTTCCATGAAATTTCCTTACATTTTATACCTACAGGCTGTATTTTCAAATCAAATCCTAGAATTTCAGCAAGCTCAGCATAGTTACATCTAAACTGTCTACTTTACCAAAGTTGAACATATATGGTATACATATACATATATACAATATTATACACACACACAGATATAAGTACTATACCACGGAAGATAAACAGAAAATCCGTCTAGCAATTTTCCAGATAGAATCTATTCAAAGCCCGTCTATTTTTCTACTCAATATAAAACCAAATCCACTACGTACTTATTTAATACATGGATTGGTTTCATTATAAATTAGCCTCTGGTCTATACCTCTACAGCAAAATCAAATTTCATGGTCACCGATCTGATTAAATCACGAATGAAATATAATGGAAAACAATAACTTGAGAATACCCTTGTTGTGGACGTACATTAGAAAGCTTATGGGGGCAAGTTGAATAAATTGAATTTTAAGCTCAGGATGCTGATAAGAACCACTTACGTCGTCCTATAAATGTTGAAAATAAGAAAAAAATTTCGATACAAAGTTTTTTGGAGATATTCCTATTTGACCTTTATGGAATGTTATGTTATGAAAAACAAAAATGTATTTCTAGTCAGTGCCAAAAGATATAGGATAAAAGAAAAACGATCGCCTCCTGATTTCGGTTTTTTTTCTTCAAGCACATAGTAAATATTTTTGATTGGTCGATGATGTTGTGGCGTCCTTTGAACCATGAATGACGAGGCCTCAAAGCTTATAATCTCATCTTTCCGATCGAACGCAGGATACGTCAACCGTCATCCATCACTCTTCTTAAAAGACTGTGCTCGTCGTTGGCCAAATTGAATTTCAAAATGGGCAAATCTAAGAAAAAAACTTTGCTATAATCACCACTAACCAGATTTAGTCATTAGAATATTTTAATAGCCAATCATCTAAATGATAATACTTTTTGGGTATAACGAGAACATCATTTACAGACATCTTAATAACATCACCAATTATTCAACGAGTAAATGATATTTTATTGTTGTACGACAACAGGAAAACAAACTTTAATCATTGATTGTACGACAATAAATCGTTTAAAGATTAGTTCTCAAGTTTCTCTAATCAATAGCAGTTCAGATAAATTAAACCAGTCGTCGACAATAACTTCACAATTATCGTGATGTTTTTCATTGAAATAAAGAGAAGAAACGGGCCATTGAAAGACAGTAAGAAATAAAAAGGAAAAGGAAAAATGGAAAAACGAACGAAAAGACAGCCATTATTTTAATATCGTTTAACAATCTCTCCCTTTCACAAGCAGGAAATTGATTTCGCTTAGTGTTCCCAACTTTACAATACGACACAAAACAGTCAAATAAGAAATGTGATAAAATATAATAAATATCCATCTATGAAAATAATAAAAACTAGATCATAGTGAATGTCATTCATTGCAAACTCACTATTCGTAATTAAAACTTTATTTTCACAAATGACCTGTCTTGATGCATGATTGATTATGGTGTTGATCAAATTTATTTGTACGAATTTCTAATGATGATTTAGGTGTGAACTATGAACTCTATTTTCTTAATGGAGCCCACCTCGAGCAACGAGCAAAGAATGACTGCTGTATCCCTTTTAATAACTATAGAGTGAAGATCAGGACTTTGTTATCTAGATGATAAATGCCAGGGATTTAGGCTTTTGTTAGAGTAATGATATTTAATAAAGGAAATTGATATTCTTCTTGTAAAAATGTGCTGAAACGCTTAAAGCATTGTTCCGAACGTAGTTCCATAACTCACATCTCGAGATTGATGTCTATTGCATTTATTTCTTTTCTTATCTTATCTCTATGTGGCTTTGTCTTATTTTCAACCAATCACATCATCGATTATTTGGTACCGAATCGATACCGTTTCCTCAAAAATTCCATTTTCAATTAAACGGTTTACTGGACCAAAAAAAATCTCACTACTGTGTGAAGTAGTTAATATATTTATTAAACAGATTTGCTCTAAAAACCCTTTGGTGGGAGTAAATTTTAATATTAAATCGCTGTAATGGCAGTTGATGTTTCGTGACATAATCACCGTAGGTGACTGCATTAGCTCCTAGAATAATGAGGAACGTGGTGGTACGAAACGGGAAATGTCCTTTGGGAACAAGGTTGCTTGCATTTAACAAATGAGTGCCCTGTTCTCCCCGTCAAAGTTTTACAACAATTTCAATCAAAATAATTACAGTATTAGTCCGGGCGACGTCACAGTCACAGCTTTAGAAGAAGGGCTTACGTTCCGTCAGAGACACTTTGTTAAATCTCGTCTCATAAACCACATCTCTTAACTGATTTATACAAAAAAAATTCAATACGTTGTTCACCTGTTTATAGAGCGGACAAAAACGGGAACAGGATGATTTTTTGTCAATTTGGTTTCATAAAAGTGTAAATTATAGAAGAATCCAGGTAACGATAGAAATCCCCAAATCAAAACAAATTAGCACCGGTAAATAGCTAGTACGTGATCGGCATTTAGTGAAAAATTCTACTGAATCCCATCGAATACAAATGGTATTGGCGATTGTGATTGAATTATTTACAAATTTTCCTTCGTCTTGTAAGAACATTGTTCAATGTTTCGCATCAGATTTCCACACAAGATATCCTTCCTTCTTAGGTATATAATCAGGAGATTCGTTTTTTTTCTCCCGTTTTTTTTTAAGAAATCCACAGGCGACATCCTTCTTCTACATTGACAGCATAAAATTTCAAAGTATAAAATATATCTTATATCCTATTCAATATCATACAATTTCCCAGCGTGAAATAGTTTAGTCTGCAATCCATAGGATGTTATTTATTCTCCCCTGGTGTGGTTTTGTTATGTGTGCATATACGTCTGTGCGTTGTGCTTCTGTTGATATGACTCGTTCCCAGTTATCCTGCCAGTGACGAAGAAGACAGGTGAACAAGATGATGAAACGACATACGATCCGATCATTTCATTTCAGCCAGATGCTGCTGGATAATTCAACAAACAAGACCAATATTACTACAGAAGATAAGGTATCAGTAAAAGGAACGGCTGCGATGTTTCTAGAACAATTTAATAAAAATGATATCTACCTGTAATATATCTCTTCGGAGTATATTTGGAATGTGGCCTATTCTATTCTTCTACTCCTATCTCTTAGTATATACCGTTATGTCTGTATGGTTTAAGGAGCGCAACAACTAGGCACTACTGGAATATCTTTGATAACAGTGAACAATATATAACCAACCAAGTGGAAAACGTACGGAATTGAGAAACTATCTGAAGCTGGAGGCTGCTCTACATCAATATCTAAACGCTAGATGCAAACATTTGAACTCATCAGACATTCAAACAAATCAATCGTCTTAAGTTCTTATATTTCTCTGAATGATTAACAGACTCCATATCGATATGAATACAATTTCTGCATGACATAACATTATATTATCAAAATCAAATGCACCTTCTAGATAACGTTTGGAGAAAAATATGCACAAGCCATTAATAAAGATATTGGGTTGCTGGTAAAGTCGGAAAGACTTTTTCAGGATTCAACTAACGAGATGGCTACAAAAGCTTAATTAACAATTGTCATATTACAAAATATTAAAAATAACGGCACTTTTTCATCCGTCGTCTAGACAAAAGAATAAATAGTCTCCACATTAATAGCTAAGTTTTCAACCATTATCTTCCAAGTGGAACTAAAGCCCATAGAGTAGTCGCCGTCATTTCATCTACATTGAAACCATATTATGGTCGAGTTTTCGTGTGTTTCTATGTCATCCGTCCATTCTCCAGAGCATCAACTTGACAAATTCGGTGCGTCGTGAAGAGACTACACGAAAGAAAGAAGTAATAATCCTGCGGCAGGACCTAGGTTAAGTAGATAGTCACTAGGGGCACTGTCATCGCATATCCTCTAGGGTTGATTGGTTGAATCTGTCAAGCAAACTATCAGCACATCCGCCAAGTGTGTGTCCCGCGGGCTCGCGTTCTCCAGCACCAGGTTTGTATTTTGCAATTTGTCCTGAGGACCTTTTCGAATGGGAACTGGTGCGATTAATGTAACTGTCAAGCAGTTGTAATGGTTACAAATCGATGTACATGGACGACGATTAAATCACGCCAATTGGAATTAACGACATTGTTTTTTCTCTTGTTTTTACCCCCCAAAAACAAAACAAACTCTATTACATGCATAAATTTTTAATTGTTTTTTGTTTTTGATAGAGATAAAAATTTATTATTTAAAGGTAATTTCAATTCTAGATATTTACAAATGTTTAAATTCTGTTACCGTAAACCATGTCAGTGCATATTTTATTCGTATAATGCTATTCTCTATTGAGTGTACGTTCGTTAGATCGTTATATTGATTGAGTAATTAAATAAGCGAATAAATAATTTGCATTTCTACAATATCGGGCTAATTTTTCGAATGAATTTAATGGATTGTAAAGCATATCAAATTATTCAAATTTGCATTCATTGAAACAACGCTGATTCGACAACCAACGAATTATTCTGTGTAAAAATTTAATTACGATATTCCGTTAAAAATATTTAAAACAAATTAGTGATTTGTTAAAGTTTTCGTATTCCTATCGTAAATCTATATTTGCACTTTACTGTTATCAAAATATATAAATCTAATACTGATTTGTTCATTACTTATAATTAGATTGGAATTGGTGGCGTTGATGGTTATTTTTGTTAGCACTGTCAATAATTTAGCCCCTGGTTGGTACTTTGGCCAGGATATGAGGTCAATCTGCTAGCGCACATATACCCCCCAATACAGACCTCCATATCAGGTCATTTGGTTTTGGCAACATATGAAAACAAAGCACATGCAATTTTGTCGAAACAGCCACCGGTTCACGTAAAGTAGGGATATCGTTGAAAAGCGAGTGGGTGGTTATTTCCAGTTTCCCTTTGACACGTCCAAAAAAAAAAAAACCTTCATGTTGTATGGCATATATCTATAACTATGCGACGTTTGAATTTACTCTCTATATGACATAGAGGATTTACTGAAATAACGCCACAGTGAATAGGGTGATGTTGTAATTAGAATATGCCCGTTGTGGTGATAAATATATTGGGATGTAATTTCAGGAGTAGCGAAACTGAACATTGTAAGTGTGTTTGTGTATGTGTGTATGTGTGTATTTAATGAAATACATGATATATACCAACAAGATGTTGGAGGCTTCATGTTTAAGTGCTACAAATGTGTCCCCAGTTCCACACCCTAGTCTACTTACGTTTAATAGGTCCCTTTAGATAGATACGTAAGATGTTTGCAATTTCTAAGAGCAGACATTAGAATGTCTCATTATTGTTGTTGTTGGAAATTTTCATTTACGAGAAAAAACGATCTATCTAAAGTAAACTAATGATTCAGTGGTTTTTAACCTTTTCTTTATCACGGACCCCCAAGACTCAACTCAAGATTTAGAATTCTAAATAGGCGGGGTCCACGGACCACAGGTTGAGAACCGCTGTTCTAGATAGTTCTTTTAACATGAGTAATTCGTTCCTGTTACATTATCAAGATTATTAGAGAGACCATGAACAATACAGTCGTATTTTTTCCATTCTTGTCCTCTATACGACTCACATCTGTATACTGCTAATATGAAACTGTTCTAATAGAGTATATGTTTGTATCTTTATTGTCAAGCTAAGAAACAATGCAAATGCCTAATTAGTATACCTAACTAACAAGTGAAGGCTCTATATTTTATAACAATGTTGTTAGAATAATCATATATTCATTTCAGTTGACATTAACGACACACAACAACACAAATCATTGCGGCAAAATACCGAATGAGTTTTAAATTGAAACCGAACAAAACAAATCATTTAAATTGGTCTTTGTCAATATTTACCTGATGTGTTGCTCTGGATCCAAAAACATAAATTCCAGACAATTGTGCCAGTAATTTTCAGGACACAAAAAATTAGTCATTATATTATATAAGTACAGAATGTGTGAAAAATATCTCCCAAAATAATAACGGACATTTGCTAACTGAAGTATAGATAATAATAATTATTATTGTCTCTGTAGACCTGTGTAATTAATAACATAGATAAGAATAATGGGATTTCAAACAGTAGTCAACTAGTCGACCTTTCCCCGTTGTGTGCACTTTGTTATTACAATACATTTTGCTCAATAGGTATTTATTGAGAAAGGTCAGTAATTAATGACAAACGAAATGGATTAGACAGTGGCAAATGTGCATCTAAAATGAAATCTACTGACATACATACATACATATATGTTACAATCAAATGTAAAACAAGTGTAAAATGCAAATATATGCAAATTGGTAGTACCACGTTAAGCATTATACAAGTCAACTAGCTCAACGTTTATAAGCTTTATGTCCTATCCTTTTAGCGATCCACTCGAAAATTTCCTGATATTTACGTAATTTAGTGAAGACAAGTTTTTGCTAGAAGAAGAAAATAATTAAACTAATCCGATATATTTTTTAATAGATAAATCTTAATTGATGATTTTCTTAATTGATCAATTCTGTCGACGTATATTGGTGTTTTAGACAGGACATTTGATCCATCATAACAGATTTCTAGTTAATAGTATAATGCACAGACTAATATACTGGTCGTTATGAATTTGACCGGTAATTAATTATCAATTAAAATTGAATTATTTGATGTCGACAACAGACCATGACTATTAGTTATTGGATCTTCTTGGTCCGTTCGAATTTAATTAAAAAAAATTCATCACTAGACAATATACCTATAACACTGTTCATAAACTAATTGATATTTTCAACTATATGTATCAATAAAGTTGACAATAAAAAAATGATAAACCACCAACCGTTTGTGTCATATTTAAAAAAATCTACCATCAATACGCGACAGACTGTGTAGTGCGTAGTTATATTTGAAGCGACCCTACTTTTGATGTAATTTATAGGTTCAAGGAAGTCACATAGAAAGTAATTTTCCAATAAATCTGAAACTAAATCAAATTTCTATGTAAAAATGAAAATCTAATCCAGAGAAGTGTTCACACCTTAGAATTTATGATCGTCAGTTGAATGTGTATATGTATGTGTGTATGTGTGTGTGTTTATATGAACAGGAGGGGTCAGAGACTAGCAAAATAGGGGTGGTTCACCATCTCTACTATCATTTATCACTCATATCACTCGTCCCGCTATCTGAGCCCATCTATCAATATATTACCGAGATATAAGTCATCTCCGGATAGAACAAAGGTGACGACGCCGGCAATGACGACGACGACGACGATGCTTGCTGTGTTCTCAAGCCGGAAGTGATGGGCGACTATATAGACACTAACTGACATTTATACAATTTCTATGATAAAATGAGATTACTATAACGCACCCATACATCAATAGAAATAGACATAAAGATAAAGTATGAACAAGCAACAGATTGTGTATAAATTCTAAAATAAGATAAATGGTTAACTAAATTACTAATGCTTTAATAACGATTAGAAACGTGAATAGGTTAAGTCTTGTGGAATTCCACATTTTTGTATCTGTTATAATACGTAGATTTCTATAAAAAGTATAAATTTCTGTAATGAGGACATTTATCAAGTTTCCAGCTATGTATACGGCAATTATTCTGTTTGAAGAAAACCTAACATCCAATTAAAGTCGCTTTATATAGACTTATTGTCTAACTTCTATTGTTGTTATTTTTTCCCTCCTTTAGTTTAATTAGTAGTTTGATGACTAACGATAAGTTCTATTAATCAGAGTTATAAACTATCCTTCGATGTTGCAAAACGATATTATAAATTCGATCGTACTCTCATTTCCTGCACCTACATCACTTCGAGACAATATCATTCGTAGGTACCTACACATACATAAAACGAAGGTCGAATTAGATATTTGGGGATGATTTTGAGTGACGGAGGATGTATCTAACGAACCTATATGGTCGAATGACCTCATGGGTCTAATGACGGTCCAGCATCCTGTCCTCATCTTTCACAAAGACCCGTTGATAATTGCAGAATTCTGTCACATCTAACCCTTTAACAAGTTGCGGCTAGAATCCATCATTTCATCTCGATAAAGGAACTGGAATTGAACAATTTTTTTTTTTTTGATTGCTTTTTCACTGTTATTACAGTTTATGTAGTTCGCCTTCAATTGTAAAGATCTTTGAAAGGTGTTCAAGTTAATTATTGTTATCGTTCGGAATTCGTGAGTCAAAGACTATTGATCTATTTTATAGTAAATTGCGGATCTTGCAAAACTAGTGTCAGGAATTCACGCTTTGTTTATTGTCAGTTGAAATTGTAAACAGGTGCTTATTTCCAACAGTGAACTAATTAAATCATAATTGTAATATTTACGTAACATGATTTGAATCTAACTCTGTAGTAGAATGATGAAGTTATATTATATTTGACTTGATTTCGGCATACCGGAAATGTATGTAATCAATTCAGTAATTTGATCCAATAATTTTAATAACCATTTTAATGGTTTGTATGTTTATGAAATGTTGAATCTCAATATTTCCAACATACCACAGATTTTAGTGAGTTGCAAGTTGCAACAACAGTCGGCATGCAATTTCACCCTCTTTAAAATGAGATCTCTATGAAAATCTGATTAAAGCTGGCGAAATGCCAACGTAGTCTTGTCTAAAAAAGAAAGCCAAAAAACAACTAGACAAACAAAAATATTCCTTTATTATTCCACAACAAAATCCACAAAATGATTCTAGAAATTTAAATGGTTTTTTCCGACATTTAAAATACATTTCTGAGATTCTTAGAAAACTAACGAAATCAAATCGATACTAGTCTAATTAGACTTTAATATGTCTCCAATAATTAGAGTTTACCTATAAATACATTCAGTCTATACAAAATAAATCAGTAATTCTTGAAAACTACCAAAATGAAGACAATAGTGATTGTATTAAGTTTGGCATTTGCCGTTTGTGCTATCGATGTTTATCCAACTAAATACGATAAACTCGATATTGATGCAATTCTGGGTAACAAACGTTTAATGGACATGCATATCCAGTGTTTGTTGAAACTAGGCAAATGTACTGAAGAAGGTAGCATCTTGCGAGACATCATTCCTGACGCTCTCTTCACTGACTGTAGTAAATGTAACGAAATTCAAAAGAAATCTGTGGAGAAAGTTATTCATTTCCTTGTCCATAATCGTCCAGCTGATTGGCAAGCCTTCCTCAAGACCTACGATCCACAAGGCATTTATCAAGAAAAATACCAACATTTTCTTGTAAAAATCTAAAATAAAATGATTATATTTTGTAAGCCATAACGGAAACAATTCTAATTGATTGTATAGCAAATTAAAAATAAAAGTTGCAAACAATTACTGTTTGATTATATATTATGGAGTTCCTCTAGACAAACGCGAAAAGTGGTTTTAAATTACGACCAAAACTACCCAAAGGCACATAATTTGCATAAATATGCAGACGTTCTGCACTGTACGCCTTACTAAAAGATCATTAAATTACTAATATAACGATCGAATAATGTAAGAAATTGCGATCGAAATTGGTGATGAAATTGAGATCGTTGTCCACACCATTGATAGAAAACCTTAGCTTTTTGCACACACGGTCATAGATCATCGTATCCGCCCGGTTTTTGCGGATGTTGGACGACATCTCCAGTGAAGCTGGATCTGGTTCTATATGACCAACGACCGTCACTGGCACGCTCATACGTACACACCACACACAACAAAAACTTGTTCGGGTATAGGTGAATGGATAGCTTCACATGACAGTATAACCTTGGTCATTTTTGATTTTCGATTGGCTGAAGGCTCGTGTCTTGTTACTTTCAATTTTTTTCTTTAACTAAATTAAATGTTGCCTTACAAGACACAATTGTCTAGGTAGTTAATAATTTGCAGCTGCAATAATAAATGTGGTATAATTTCGAAATATATGCATGTCTTATATCCTGTATTTCAAATTATATATCCTGTTTGAACGGAAAATTGAAAAAGAGAAAGAACAAGAGTTTAGTCTATTTATAGATTGTCTTATGATAATGAGTTGATTATCCAGGATGTCGTTCAACCGGTCCTACAAGCTGTGTGTCTAGAACAGTGTAACTAGGCTGGTATTAAGGCTTTTATTTTTAATTAATTCGATATCGACTCGATTCTGTGCAATCCGTTGCAAGCGGATATCTATTTTAGAATCAATTCTGAATTCTGAAGCAATTATAGGTAGCAATGCTGCCACAATAAAGAAAGTTACAAGCCATCCCGGATAGTAATGATGATTTCCTATCATACAAAAAATCACTTGTTAGTAACTGAACAAAGTGAATTCATTAGTTTCTGTTCATTGTTAAATAGCACTTATCTCGAAATACACCTAACTCAGATCAACATTTTGCAAACACAATTTTAGTTTTAGCACAACAAGATTTGTCTGTTATAAACCCAAATGGAATAACTACCTGCATCTAAATATTGCAATATAGATGAAAATGCAGTTGTATCAACTTCAAATTCGGGAATATTACAAACGTATCCATCAAAATTCATGTGTTATATACAAGGTTTTTTTCAGTATAGTGGTTTAAATATGTGTTGAATCGATATAACTGCAGTAAATAGGTGGAATGTTACGGTTCACTTGAACCGCTACTAGTCATGGCCGGCATACACGAGTCAAGGGTTAGTCAAATGTTAAGAGGAAGTATTTGACCTGGAACTGAAATTGAAAACCCCATCTAACTTCCATGACATTACTTTACCGACAAATAAAACGAATCAAGAAAACCAATTAGTATGTGGACTATTCCTTTATTTTTCTAATTACACCTGTATACCAGACTAATACTAAGTATTCTCGATTTTCATGGAATACAAATGAAAATTTTAGAACTCTTACAATTAGACTAAAAGGAAAATTATATCAAATGAAATATGGAAATAAACTGACATCGTGCACTGGCGCGCGGTTGGAAAACATTTAAAATTTAACTGCACATATAGGACTGGGATATAGGTATATGATGATTTTCCATCACAGGTCGGAAGCGAATTTTAAAAGGTATTCCATTTCCTTCGCCAGTCTCTGTTCATGGCATATGACATTTTTTCCTAGTTCGAATATCACAGTTCCGGTATACATTACAATGCGATGCATTATGCATTAGAAAACTAGTGTGTCGCCCATATCTAGATATACATACATGCATACTATATACAAACAAACATATACACATACTATATGCATGTCAAAATATAGAAGGAAATTCTATACATTCGAAATATGATTAAATGTACAAAATAATACGTACTGCTGATATTATAAAATTTTCGAAATGGTTTATTCATTTCGAAAGTTTAATCATTGAAATTATTGTTGTTCGTCATATTGTAATATAAATGCAAGTTTCTTGTCTTCGTCCAAGAATTACTTACTGGTCGCAGATTAGAAGTTGTTCCAATACAAAGAACAAACAAATTAAAAAGTTGGATGAAATATCCAAGCTGTGGGTATTACGAACTTGACAAGGAATGTTATAAATGATCTTATCTCGCCTCGGTTGTTGCAAATTTATACAAATATTTTGCAGGCACTTGGGATATACGAGCCGTTCTGGATAAGGAAACGAGAAAAACGTCCAAATTCTATATAGATGTATATGTGTGTGTGTGTGTCTGTAAACATATATGTATATAAATATACATTCAAATACGGTGCATAGTAGAGCTATTTAGGTTAAAATTTCAACAATAGCCGCTCGACCAGACATTATCCTTAATGTATAATACTAGTTGGGGAACAATATAAGGGCTGTTCAGCGAAATTGAACGACCTGGAGGACATACAAAGTGGTCATATATGAAACATCTAAAAAAAAATATTTGTAATGAAAATAGATGGAAAACAATCTGTGAATTTATAAATCAACTGTTATAATATATAGTCAAATATTATATTGGGCTGTTGTGAAACAACATTGTAAAAGTGTTGAATTCGAGTATACTTCTATGCAATCACACCATTGAGCCGTAAAATCCAAAATCTGCGCCATTCATAACTGAACTCGTTCGATTTTATGTTATTATGGATTAGTCGTTTGATACATATTTCCACAGATCTTCCAACTAGAAGTGAACAACGAAAAAACACCATTGACATGAATATAGACGATCAGTATGGATACACTCCCACAGTTAGTATGTCTGTGTGTGGGTATTATGCATACACAAATAGCTATGTTTACTTCCGTAAATGGGTGAAAAAAGTAGTGGTAATTACAGAAGAATGTCGCCGTAATACGTGAAATGTTTATCTTAAAAATAATGCAGAGATGTGCTAATGTTAACCGGAAACGGTTAATCTGATAGTGTTTGTGCTTTGAGTCGACCATGGAGTTGGTGGATTTAAAGTTGTTCTAACAATCATCCTAAATACACACAAACATCAAATTTAGACCTAAATTGTTGAATTAAATTTGCTCTAAATAGCATTAATTTTCTTGATGTTTAACGATTCTATTATACTTAAACAAAGAATGTAATTTGATTGAAGATCTTTTGTTAAAATTGCAAATATCCGGCTTAATATTTTATGCATAAGTATATTGAATGAAAAGTTACAATAGCTCTTTAATATCACAATATTGCCTCCTTAGTCATGGGAAATTCCTAACTTTTCTTCTTAAATACAAGTAGGTCAAAATCTTATCTTGAATAGCTTGATTTTTTTTTGTTTAGTCCATCATCAGTTGCAAGCAAACGCTTTTTGTAAAAGTAAGATATAGGCGTATTGTCGGCAAGTTTCAACGGTAACATAGAAGACTTGACAACAAAGTCAAACGGTCAAACACACGACTATTGTTGATGGTGGTTAGTTTAAAAAAGCTTTCTGGAAAACCTAAATTACCCTGCCCCTGGAATGGCTCTATCTATTTGTTCCTTCACGGCGGTCGATAGCAAAAAGCCAAACAAAAACTTCCAGCCACAGTTCGGACTTTCTAAGATTCTCTCGTTCTTGCACCAAACTGTAAGTGGATTTTTATAGATAGGTACGTTAATTAGTTGCACCAGAGTATAACGACCGCTAATAAACATAACAAAAGTAACATCCGTTACAGATAATTCAACAAATCTTTGCTGAATAATCTAAAATAAATGTGAAATTCACATTTATCAGTTAGCTCAATCACCATCAATTTCCAATTAGAGTCAAACGCCGATACGTGTTAAAATGTGGAATTGATCTTCTGACCAGAGATGGTTTGAGGCTGTTGCCACCGTTGTCGGATCATCAAGCCGACTGCAATCATTATGCTGTCTCTGGTTTTTGATTTTTAAATAAAATTCGTCTTTTATGAACACTTTGGATATACCGTCGTTGCATAGTATCCGGCTAATAAATCACGCACCGGATCCAAACTGAGTCGTTCGGCCGGAAGACGAAAATCCACCACCACCAGGTCGATATTGTAATCGGATGATAACTAGCTCCATCAACTGAGAAACCAGAATACACTTCCTCGGATTTCAAACACGGAAAATCCCTTTATCAAAAGGCAACAATTTGTTCAATTCCAAACTAACACTAATGAGACCACAATATGGTTCACAATTCACTTGGAAATATTTTTTCTGAACTTATCCGGATTTTTTTTCTAGTTTTTTCTTCAACCAACAAGCCGGCCAATTTAATGTACGAAATCCACGAAAATTTTATATTATTGTATAGTTTGTTGGATAGGCTTGTTTATGTTACAAGTTGTCAGTGGCCTTTAGCAGGGCACGTTGGCATTTAAACCAAAAATTTATAGAGGCAGCTAAAAGGACCGTAAATTTTATGAATTGAGTTTAACGCATAGAAAGGTGTTCTGTTCGCTTGTTCTGAATTAATGATCGGTTAGATTACGGTTTCGGGAGATAGGGAATTGTTCGGAACAAACGGTCGCCACCGATAACATTATGTTCTCCACCCTTTTTTTTATAGTGTAGTGTAGGTGATTATACTGAAATCGTTTCGATGATATCATCCCATTGAACGATAGCTCAAGCTAGAGGGGATGTGTTGTATCGTACAAACTAGTCGCCTGTAAAATGAAAACTACCATAAATTTCCAAAGACCAGGCAGTGTATGATTTAACGTTTTTATAAACTCGGAAAATTTCGAAATAAAACAATCTCACCTAGAATGAATCGTGAAGTACACGAGTAGAGTTGCTTTCCTGCTATACAATAGCTATGTGAATATTTTATAATTTTTCTTTTTTGGTTGGTATTTGTAACGTGTTTAGAGGAGCTTGAAGTTTGTTTAGAAAAACGACCAACACGGGAATTAATTCTACAGTGCAGAAAAGCTGTCATGTGTTTAGCATAAATTCGTATGATTATTCAGAAGTTGCTCGACTGCAGGCAGACCAGTTTGTGTGTACAACACATGTCGGCGGCTAGATGGACGTCAGACGAGCCACTGTACTAGCACCACCTCCACCAAAGAGAGTCCGGACACGTCTCGCCAAATTTATTATGGAAATGTACGTTCCGTATTCAATTGGGACGTGATCCTGTTTAAAAAGGAGGCATATTTTACAGCTGTAGACATGGACGCCATTCACGTCTCCACCTATTCTCAACGAAAACCAAATAAAAAAAATACAACATATCTAACAATCCCAAAGATAATTTTCAGGAATAATACATTACCTTAAAGATCATTGAAAATGAAGGTAGGAAACCAAAAATGGGATGATAATTCAACTTACAATTAGCCAAAGGCTGAAGTCTTACTAGGTTGCGAGAAAAGCGCAAAGTAAGAAGGGACAGTTTCGTTTGCCCTTAAAAAAAATGAAATACAATTTAATTATATGCGTATATGCATCGAGTTTTGCTGCATTTACACAACGGCTGGTGTTAGTCCAGATTTAATTTTCATAGTTTTGCATAAATTTCCATTCGTATTTAGATTTAAACGATACTTATCCTTTTATTTCTGCATTCCATCTGAATGAAAATTTCCACTCGTTTTGTCGATTTGTTAACATTGTTTGACAAAATAAACAAGTCAGTATTAAACAGAAATTTTGTTTGATATACATAACTTGTCCTGATGGCTCTTAAAAAGTTTCCAGTGCTTTCTTTACAACAACAATGATGAATATGCATCCTAAACTTTGAAATTCCAAACAATAAATACAGGCTAATGCCACCACCATCATTTCAATACAACAACAACAACAACAACAACAACAAAAACAACAATTCGTTGTGTTTTTATCAACAGTAAAAAGCGTAGCAGTAATGCTGATGTAAAAGGGGAGGGATGATGTTGTTCTCTGCCAACGAACTAAATGGGTGAAAAGGACGACGTAATCGGGGATATTTTAAAAAATTCATAACAGTCTTTCATCGCAGTTGCTTTCAGTTTCTGATGAACTGTTTACTTTGCCCTCATCCTCGTTATTGAAACAAAGCATGGTAAAGGAGGAAGCTCGCCAATTTCAAATCAACGTCCAGATTCTTCTACTTATATTACACTAGATTTGAAAACAATCATATGATATCATAACCATTGAAATCGGGACGTTAAAACATCTATAGAACTGTAACTTTGTTGGTTCTATCCACATATACTCATTTTGAATAAATTTACTCTGATAACAGACCGATGTTGAGTGGTGTCTCTCAAACACGATTTTCAGATATCGATTCCTGATTTCCACTATTTTCTTATTGTATTTCAAATAAGTGCCTAGTAATTTTATTATTTATTTGTCGCTGAATTTCACTCAACACTCTTACTATAATAGAAGACCTACTGAAAGAGGTGCAGTTCAGTTGAAGAATCATTGACGGACCTTTATCGATGATAATACGATTTTTTTATGTACAATAAAATTAAACAATCAATTATTTATATTAATTAAATTGCAATATTATCTCTTATCAGTTTGCAATATTTCAGCAATATACCTGAGCATAGTTGACTTTCAGAAAAGTGTTTGTTTAATCAGTTAATAGGTACCGAAAAAATCGTATGTTTGTAATGGAATTCTGTGATATTTTGTGTAACTATATTTAGGTTAATTATACCAAATACAGCACAATCATAGATTAATCCTTGTTTAGTTTGAATATTAATTAGGAGATAAAATCAATTAGGTATGTATCGTGTTATAGTTGCATCCCACTACTGAGGTGTGTTCAACACTATTTTTTCTATAGACAATTTTTAGTTATAAAAGATTGAATGATTGCAAAATTAAACTTCCAACTTGTTTACGAAAACTCCTTTCGCCTTTAAAATTCAATAGAAGATTGACAAATCCGATTCAAAAGAAATGTTGGCAGTATTTGAGAGAAATGTATAATCTGCAGTTGGCAGACTTTCGAATCGTTCTTCTATTGAAATAAAATTTTAAAAAAAATAGTCAGTCAGATCTTCTAGATTTTTTCTTTTTTTAGGATAAATTTTCAATTTCCTCTCACACTAATGTAAACAGGTACAGATTTATTATACATCGATGATGCTAATATATTTAATAAATAGTTTTTATAGCTTGATTGTTATTATGCACATATTGACTATTAACAAAAATTGGTAGGTTTAAAACAAATTAACTAAAACATAATTGGAAATTTGGAACGATATAGGGCAATTCAATTTTAAATTGAATGTAACACCAGTCATAATACAGTATACGTTGGCAAAACTTATTGCTTATTATATAATATTAATATGAAGAATTGTCGTGGTAGAAGGACCACGAAATATAAATTCGTGTTTTTTCTAGTAGTACTGACATTTTATTAATATTTGTAGACGACTGGTGATTAGCTTTCGGTGTACTTCTTGCACAATAATAACTTCTAGAAACGGAATAAATGACTTTAATATAAAAACTTTGTTATAATTTTTAATATCTGCAAACTATTTCAATTCACATTTATTATTAAAAAATATCCCCAATGGAGTTGTACTGTACAATAGACATTCATTACAAACTGATATTACCTTTGAGTAGGTAGATGAAGAATTTTATTATTAAAACTCTAATTTTCGCCAAATTTTAAGAAAATTACTCAACATTATAATAACAAGAGGGTACCTAATAATTTTAAATATTTATATTCGAGTAGTAAATTTGTCATATGTGTAGATACTGACAAGTGTCGTAAATGGAATTTATTGCTTGTATATGATGATCATTTCCCACCAAACAAGTTGTCTATTACATGGCCAATTTCATCACACGCAATTGCAACAAGTCACTTATAGACGCACTTTGATTTATGTCAGGTTTATCGATGCAAGAATTTGTCGGTTAAATGTTTAAATCCTTCTGGGATCTTTTACCACCAGAAATTGGAACTGTTATGTACAAAATTGGCAATCAAAGGATATTTTGAATTAATATGAATCAGGTGCCGCTTCACTAAACATGGTAGTATCCATAAATAAGCTAGACACAACTGGAAAGTGTAAGATTTAAACAGTTTTCGAATACCATTGCACTCAATTTGCATTTAGTAATATAAGTTAGATCAAACGTTCTATTGTTGAAATTTATGGACGAATTAAATTGCAACAACCTTCCATTTTTACATTGCTTGACTCGTTTATATTCAAGTGGATTTTCAGTAATCTAGGTACCTACATAACTCATTTCATCATAATTGAAAAACTGTTTGAATAAAAGTAAATATTTAATACCACTACATGGTAAATTTAGTAAAATTGAATTGCCGGAAATTTTCGAATATTGAACAACACCTGCTGAAACCAACTGTTAATTAATGAACTTTATCGAATAATTTGTTTTCAGTTATGTACAACATTGGAGTTCATTAATGGCTATATTTAAATATTTTCATTTGTTATATCAATTGTAAAAATACTTAACTATTATATCTTGTCTCTAATTGGATGATGATACTATTATACATAACATTCTTTTATATTTGTTCAGTTTTTCGAGTATGTGAGACAATTAATATTCATAATCTGTAAACAATGCACGTTCTCATCCTATCCTTTGAAAATACATTGCTGTAGTAGCTAATACGAAATTGTTAGAACAAAAACGTAGACCTCATCTAAAGACGCTAAATACTAAACATCCCCCATACACGGTTCGAGCATTACCCTCTCTATGTTGTGTTTTGTTTAGACCCCAGTCGCCTCTGGCCCTATCATTAATATCAAAGCTGGCAGTGAGATTTTATCTAGGGCCCTATGTTGAAATCAGAAACTACGACTACTACGACCATCAAGCTGCCAGTTGATTATAAATTCAACTATAAATTTTCAACAATATCAAAAAAAAATTTAAAACTATAACTATTTACAAAAACGTTATTTGTTCGTAATTATTGATATAAGACTAATTATTGTAATTCATGTAAATACCTCTCTATTGATTAGTTGTTGAATAAATAACTATTCATATTGATACCAATTTAGAGATTTATTGGGAATCGTATTTTCAGTTCATAGAGTTATATCAATTAAACCGGCGGCATGAAAATTTGTAATGTTTGCTTTATATCATGCGAATCAGTGACAACACTAGTTAATTTGGTTAATCTTAGAATAAAAAAAAAACTGTAGTGATATCAGTAATTTCAGTGATTTCAAACTAACAATAATATGGTGGTGTATTTTTTCCCCCATAACCACCACATTTATTGTGTGAATCATTTCAATCAAACTAGCAAAACTGGTCTGTCATATCCACGCTTCATTTTCGACACTCCGTGTTTTATTGGAAGAAAAGCTTTATCTGCTGTTATCATCATCATCATCATCAACCATAACAACAACAAACACGAATAACCATCATCATCATCATCGTTATTATCACCGCCATCAACAAAAAAGATCAATTGAAGATTTTAATTAAAAATGTACTGAAGCGACAAAATGCAACCCTGGTGCTTTCAAAATCTCCGTTATTAAATGATCTCGTTATGACAATATGAAATTCATAAATACAATTTAAATTAAAGGATGAAATGCGATCTTGTACCTAAGGCGAAGTCTCGTCTATGATTCTACAATATATAAATTTTATTGGCTCTCGCTAGTTGATAATAGGTACTGCCGTTTTATTGTTGAAATAGATTTTCTATCATATAAGCACTCTAACGTGTTATCTGTTAAAAAGGACAAGATACAAGAAGCTTCGCAGTTGGAAAGACACACAAAAAGTGTTTAAATTTTTCAAAATAAAATGAGTTTTGTGAACACAAAATCTTCAAAAGCCATCCATTTAATTTTCCAAGATGTTGATAACACCACGAATTGATAACAATATAGATTGCATCATATAGGGTGTTTGTTAGCTGTCCTCTAATTCTTATATGCTCTTAAAATTTATTGCAATTGGTCCGAAAATGACAGTAAATGGAAACAACTAATGGCAACGAATAAATCAAGGAACAATATGTAGTACGTTTGAGCCAATATTCCTCGATAAAACATCCCCCCATCCAACTCTTGTTCAGTCGAGTGAAATCTTATTCGAAACTTTACTGTTGCTGGAAAAATCTCATACAGGATACAATATCTCATCAGTGATCGATTCACGCTTTCTCGCCCACATCTAATTTATGGCAACACTCATAGATTAACATTCAACTATAAGCCCAAATAAGTCCAGGTGAATTGCTAGTTGATATCTTTGGTCAATATTTGAAAATCCAACTTTCTCAATTTCCTCAATTTCAGTTTGTATAAACGTTGATTTTTGAATGATAATTCTGGTTGTTGGTCATTTTGATTTATGGATTCACTGAAAGTTTATATCGAAATATGTTCTTTAAATCTTTCATTTTTAAAAGAAAAAATCGCCGGCGCCACTGGTTCTAGCCTACTAATTGCCAAGCGTCGATCATGAATAAAGCGAGCCTTTGCAAAGCCAACCAACTTTAGTTCTTCTATTTATTATTTACTAGGGAGTTTGATAAATTGTATCGTGCTGGGCATGATGGATGTACCGGAAGATGAAAACGCGACTCCAAGACACATCATTTTTATCTCCATTTCATTTGCCTAATCCTTACAATGGATCTTGTGAAATTAACTGAGTCAATCATTCTTATCTACAAATAGAATCATTTTGTGATTTTTCTAGAAACAGGATAATTGAATACGTCGAGAAATAATAAAGTTTTTTTTTTTTGCTACATTGATTGCATATCTAATTCATTATGTGAGATAAATCATATTCCAGTTTTGGTTCATTCGTTTTTGGACAGTTGTTAGAGTTTATAATCCAATCTGTTTGATCCATTGATTCGGGTAAACAACAGCTGACAGGGCAGGCGCCATCTGCTTAATCATCTTCAAATTTCATTGTCTGATCCTGTAGAATGTCGATAGAAATTAAATAGGTCCCAGTGGAAACGGCTGTGACAGTGAATAATGTCCGTTCGTGCCTCTCTACACACCTGTTAGTTGTTGGGCAGATGCTAACCGACTCTCTTAATAAAATCACAAACTGTCCCAAACAGCCGCAAAAAGTTACCAACTCATTAAATACATTGGTACGAAAAAATACTTGATTATTTATTCATACAATTTAATTATTTTTGTTTCAATGATCCAATATAGTATATATCCCTTTTTGGAAGACTCATCCTTAATTTACTGGCTTTGTCTTGGCAAATTGTAATAATGTAGTCATAGAAGGAATGTAATATATGCTTTATACATCCCTAAGCATCTTAATTATTCTGCTCGCCTAAACTTAACAATTTCAAGTCTGCCAACTTTATGAAAACGTACCAGTTTCATTTAAAGTTGGAACGAAACCGTTGACGCAGAAAGATCCAAAGACGACATCATCGTCATCATTGCTGTCGACTAGTCTGTCAGTTGTCATTTTCTTCCAACCACCCCCACAAATTTTAATAATTAAGAATACCTCACCCGACGATGGTAATGGTAAGGTTAATAAGACGGGGCGGGCGTAATGCATCAACGGAAACGGCACCATTACGAATTTATCTTTCGAAATAGGGAATAACGGCTGGCAGATGCGATCTTGGCTTGATAGCTTGAACGCACGTCGCTGATTTAAAGCCAGTTCCGGTGGAATTCAATCGCAGCCATCCTTACTATGTCACCATCAATCCTTTGTAATTAATTATCAGGCCAAGAACTCATTGTTATTGCAACGCTTTAATTGCCTTAAATGTTAAACGTTAAAGAATGAAACTGTTCGGGTTTTTTTCGTTTATTATTACTAGCATTCAACAAATAGAAAATACTAAATTATCGATCTACTGTGTTCCGTTTTCTCACCACGATATGAATTGTGAGTTTTGTTCTCATAGAAGGTAGGAAACTGGCAAATTCGTGCACGGCAAAAATGACGTCTATGATGGATGACGGCAATTCTAACACCGACCAAAAAAAAAAAAGAACGGAATGGGCAACGTTGAATTGTATTATTTCGAATATAATAAAGCGACCATTTATTCTACACTTATTTTCATCTATATATATATATATATATATATATATATATGTTTGTGTTTCGTCCAATTTTGGCCCGACACCTGTTCACAAATCTTTCTACTATAGCAGGTGCTAATATTGCACCTGTTCTGGAGACCGGTGCAATGCGACACAGGTTCACAGGTGCTATTTTTTGGCGAGACTTATGGCAATGAACATGTGCTTTATTGAATTAACGTTTACAGTAAACACTCACCGTCACTTCTTCAAACTGGCCCACTTTAATCTGACTGTCTTAAATTGGAACAGTTCTGTACTCAGGTGCAATATTGACTTTGTAATTCTCCAAACCCAAGATAGGATTTAATTAGTAGTGGCAAGGGCGGAGGTGAATCCTTTGGCAATTTTTTGGATGGCAGAGTCCAGGATACAACTTTCTAAATATGGCCAGGATTAAACCATCCAATACACAATAACAACATCCTAAATGTAATGTAGGTAGGTACGTTTTGTAGTTTTGTACAACCAAATAAAATGTACAATTCTATGAACACACAAGCACTCTGATTATTGTAAAAGTTTTGTAATTATACAGAGTGGCTTACTAGGTATAACTATAATGGTTAAGTGAAGTTTAGTAAAGCTCTTTAATTCAAGTCCTAAGTAAATATGCGTATTAGAAGGCTATTTGCCAATGATCATTCCGTAAGAACTGCCATTGTAGTGATGAATGCTAATTTCCATTGTAGAAAGGACGATTATCTCGGGACCTGTTTCCAAGCCACTTTTGTTAGTCGATTTTACAATTCTCACATAGCAACGATTTTATCAAATACGACCAAAATCATAGATGTAGATGTTGAAATGATTGCACTGGTAATGTATAGATGTCCACACTTTTTTGACGAAGATTACATGAAACCGAATACGGAATTGCATAAAAAGGCAATATTACGAAGGACAAAGTATTCAAATATACAGACCACAGTGTGCATTATTGACTATGTGACCGCGACTTCAGTGCTTAATGTATAATAATTTCGGTCCGCTTTTTCTACTCGTTATCTCCAGTATTTTTCATACTTATTTAGAAAAAAAACACAACAAAATAGGAAAAACTCATTATTCTTCCATACTGTAATTTAAATGTTATTGTAACCGTTATTATTCTTTACGACAAGAGCTTTTGAATCTTTATGGGATGAATTCTTTAGGTCGCCATCAACGCTGCTGCATATTATTATTGAAATTGAAAAAAGCGAAATTAATGACCGGATCCTGTAAAATATTATTATTTAATGTTTCAGGATCGATCTTGTCTACATCTTAGCAATATCAAGATTAATGACACAACTTTTATGAATAAAAGCCCTTTGATAAAAATCTCTTTACGTTAACTGATAATCTGTTTTCTTTTTTTTTTTGTCGTCTATTAATATTAAACGATTATTTGCATTTTCTAGTCAGCAACGTGACAAAGTCGAAAATTGAAAAGTATATGGCAATATAATGTATTTAAAAATTTTCCAAGTGGAAAGTCTTCAATTATTAAAATGACAAAGACAGTTTGAACCGATGATGTACTTATATATCAGGAAAAGAAACTTCCATCTTTTTAGAACCTTTGAGATTCGTTACGTTTTTGATTAGACATTTACTTTGTCTTCTTTTTGTTCGTAAATTTCAAACAAATGGAATGATATTCATCGGAGTCCTCAATAATTAAACATGATTGTACATTAAACTTGTTTAGTATTTGTAGAAAATTTCAAATGACTTTAAATTTTATAATAAGATGATAATAGTTGATAAGATTTTATGAATTGTGCGTCGTTCTAATGATTTCATCTTTCGACGAAATTATTCAAATCACCAACAATAATAATTGGATAGATGGTTTGAATAGCCGATTATGGAAGGGCATTTGATGTAGAAGAAGGAAGAATAAAGACGTATTCATATCAGTTTCCGGTCTTTGCTGCAACTTTCAATGTAAATCGTTTGCAATTTACTAAATTACACAAAGAGTTTTATCTGTTTGCCCGCATCGCTCCCCATGAGAGAGGAAATTACGTTTAATAATATGAGAACAAAGTTTAAGTAAATATCTTAGGCGGGAGTCGTCTCATAAAGTTAATGTTAGTTGTTGCACATAACGCCGCTTAATTTCCATATATTTGGACAGTGCACCATCACATGTACACACGACTATTTATCTATATATTGTACATAATAAAATAATATATATCTAAGCCAGTGATTCTCAACCACTGTGCCGCGGCACTTTTGTGTGCCGCGAGATTCTTGAAGTGTGCCGCCAAATTTTACGAATGCATACAATGAAAATTATTTTGTATGTTCGTATGCATAGTGTGACTGTTCTCATGCCATTCTTTTAAATTTATATTATTGTTAGTGTGCCGCCAAATTTTTTAATTATCAAAAGTGTACCGTGATCAAAAAATGGTTGAGAACCACTGATCTAAGCAAATATGTGTGAATATATCAAGTATAAAGTGGTAGATAAGCATATTCAGAACAGAGCTGTGACATGTGACAGAACTGTTCAAAACTTTCCAATACATGTATGTAATAATAAGGGTCTAGGCGCACTACAGCGGGACCGTCCGAATTTATAGTCTCAATGTTTATTTCAAAGCTTCACGCATGCGGCACTGTTCTCATGGTTTAATCTTGTTTCAGACAGGTTGGACGTGACGGTCCCGTCGTAATGCACGTACTCTTTAAGGGCTGATTCATTCAAAATCTGCTGAATGGTCTACTGTTATTATAAATAATTCGAAAGTCTTTTTGATCTAATAAAATAAAATAACTTTATGGCAAATTTAAACCGAAATAATGGACTAAATAGACGTATTTTCTTGGTTAATAGATGCAGTTTATACAGAACAAAATTAGTTCCTGAAATTAAACAGTAAATGAAAGATTGTGGTGGAATGGGCTTTATATTTGCCACAATAGGTTAAATAATGAACGTTAAAGTAAATACTCCAAGTTCCATTGAATTTCAACAATAATTTTGATTGAAAACTCGTTAAAATTGAAAGCAAATTCTGGAAAATTTCGTTAATTAGTTATTTGTTTTAAAAATTACAAATCAGGATTTATGTATGTTAGTACTCAAATAGATTTAAATCTCCTATTTTTAAGGAAAAACTTTTTCAAGATGTATCTCAAGAGTTACTTCAACTCTCGCTGTTACTATTCCGTAAACTTTCAAGAGGTCTCTAAAAATTTTTAATAACAATAACACACCCAATAAATTATGAAAACGAGTTTATAACAAGCCACTGAACTACTCTACCAACCAAGCATATTTTGTAAAACTTTAAATTACCTTGGTCCGAACAAAAAAAAAAGAGAAACAACGATTACATGCTATTAAAGCTTCAAAGCTTCACTGCTGCAACATTTTGCATGTAATTTATTTTCATTTTGATACAAATGTGTTTACTTATTGTTAGATTTAATTACGTTGTCATTCTAATTTTATTTAGTTAAAGGTTTTATTATTTGTCAAATGTTCGCTTATAACAACAAAACAGATCAAAATTTATGAACAAGAAAACTGATCAGTTTCTGTTGTTAACTATCTAGCTAGGAAATAGTGCCAGACGAAGTTGCAAGATTAAATTTGAGATTGTGCCAATTTAATTCGATTTAGATTTATTATCAGGAAATACGATAGCTTTATTCTGCAGATATTCACTGTCTTAGTAATTTCCAAAACATTCTGAAGCAATTATTTATATTGTTGCGTTACTCGACATCGTTTTTTTTTTTGATTTATTCATAGACCCATCCGACTGAATATTATATTCTACTATTCATATTGAAGCGACTCAAAAATCGGAGCAAACATTTACTTTTACAACTATCAACTTTTTTGTTGTCTGTTGTATTGTTAGTAACGCATCGTCCTGTGTATACCTTCGAGACGCATTTTGGATATAAATCCAGTATTTTTCTGAAACATACAAACGGAAAACACGTAGAGACAATTTATAAAAACGTGTGTCTTGTGTGCTCAGGGAGTATTTACCTTGGCTTCAAGGTCCCTGTGAACAACGAGGACTAAGAAAGCTTGGCATATTTGAGCTTACTGAAATATATCTTGCGTTGTGAGGTGCTTTAAAGGGATTTCCAACTGACAACGGAATGAAAGCTATGTCGTTACTGAAATTAAAAATTCTACAAGCGCGACAGAAACCGCCACCATCGCCATAACAATTTTCAGACCTTTGAAGATGGACGAAATAAGTTTTGCAAATATTACGAAATATAACTACTCTACAGTCACTAGAAAACTATAAAAGTAACAAATTAAAATCAGTAATTTACTAACGACTTGAAATTTAATCACTACATATTGCTTCAGAAGACTCCATGAGATTAATTCTCTTACTCAACATAGAGCTTTTTAAGTGTCTGTCGTCTCTCTGAAATTTGGTACAAGTAACTGTTTGCAACCATTTTCATATAAAGTCTTGTCTATTAATTAAGGTGTGGTCGACAAAAACAACCACCAAACCAACTAAATCATATCCAGTCTGGAACTATATTAAGATCGTAAAATCCTCTAGCACAATTCCCTGGATGGCAAAAACACGAAACAACTAACTGCTATACACCATTGTTGATAAAATAATGTCTTAAATTGAATGGATTTTATATTGAAATTACAATTAAGAGGACCTTTTAAAAAGTTTCTTAATTTAAATTTTATGCCACGTAATATGCAAATGATTTAAATTGTTAAGTGAGAGAGTAGGAGCTTTTGATAAAACACCAAGAAGAGAGAGGATATTTTTGAATGTCGCCAACATTTCATTACGTACTTACATTAAGACATCAGTCAGACTAAGGGGTCCCTCGACGCACAGACAAGCATCTTGGAAATGTATCTGAAATTTATATCAAAGCTTAATTAATAACAATAAAAGCTTGTATAAATAATTTCATACTATTTATTTATTTATAAAACTACATTGCAGGAAATACGGTAAATCATTAGCTATACCGCATTTAATTATAATATAGAGCAGTTGAAATGAATTTAATGGTAATATTGTGAGCTTGTAGAACAAAAATTTCATATCTTCATCTAAAATTGAAAATATGGTAAAAGCTATTTACTGAGGACAGTAATAGGAAAGCAATTATTCATTGTGTAGCTGTGTATTTCAAAAAATAGATCGATAGTGCAATGCAGTTAAACCACCCTCATATGAAATGTTCAATGTGACATTTTTTTTCTGTTTTATTTGTACGTTTTATAACAAAATCGGATCTTTCGAAATTCATACACCAATCCGCTACTAGCTGATCTGTCTCCATTCTCGTATATTGTTGTTATGAATATTCGTTCCGTTATTCCGCATGGCGAACGAAACATGAAATCAAAAAGGAGGAACGTAAATTTCGACATATGCACCACATATTAAAATAGAAACACGCCTCTCAAAATACGATACTAATACTCGTATTCAAGTACTAGCCAGCTTTCTAGCATTTTTAGTTTCTCCAACTGTCTTATAAATAATGGAACGAAAAAATTTTATTGTTGAACATAAGTTTTCTGTAGTAATAGTAGGTAGTATTGCTGAATTTTTATTGAATTTTATAAATATTCACAAAATATTGAATAGAGAGGGATTTAGAGAACAACGGATATGTAGGATATTAGATAAATCTATACGTATATATTATATTTTTTTTTATTGCTAAGTTGGAACAACATCATCACAGCAGGATCCTGCGTATCACGGACTAGCCGTTTTCGAGGTGTGTTCATGCTCGCATCCAGACGGGAATCTACGTCACCCTCAACTACAGCCCGGCCGTTGCACAATCGATTGCCCCACCCTTGAATGTTATGGACCCTCTTTAATCGCATCTTTATACACGTGTACAAAATTAAAATAATTAATAAACATTACAAGATTAGCATAGAAGACAAGAAAACTATACGATTTCCTGAGATTGTACGACCAACAGTATGCAACCATTACCAGTAACTAAACCAACTGGTTGCCGACTTTCAAAAATCAAAATTCAATGATTATCGCGACACGTAACTGCAGAATTCAAAATATCCATGTCACTGCCAAACTTTACTGTTAGGTAAGTGGCTTTTGATAGTTTTTCTCTGTGAAGCTATTCATGATCAATTGGCTGGGGTCTATGGGGCGTTTTGGTACTTTTTCCCAAAAAACTGCTTATCTGGAAGTCCAGTTGCCCTCAAAGTTTATTTTTTAGGTAAAAAACGATCTTGTGCCCAATCGGACACAATTTGGCTAAAGGAGAGTCATTTGCCTAAAACAGTGGCTCTCAACCCTTTTTAGGCGACAGCATCCTAAGACGAGGAATGACAATTTGAAGGCACCCTCTCTAAGGGTACATTACATTACATGTATTTATCTTACAGAATTCGCTCGCGGCACCCCCTTCGAATACTTGCGGCACCCTGTTTGAGAATCACTGGCCTAAAATTACAATTTGTCTGCGAAACCAGTCCTAACAACAAAGGCAAGAGAAACAACAACAACAACAACAATTTCTAAATTCAATTTGACTAGAAGACCGAATTTTTGTATTAATTAAATATGTATTGTAGCGTCGGCGGATTCAATAAAGCCCCTACGAATTTATAAGCTAATTAAGGAAGGAGTTTTTCAAAAGAAATTCCTTGTAATTTTGCAGCGTCTGAATTTAAATTGGCACATTTTAATCAAGTACCGATTCGTATGCTAATCCATGGTCGTTTTCATAAAAATGATTTCTTCAAATGTTCGAAACCTCAAATTCAACCAAACATGATGATGAAAGACGCGAATGCAGTTAATCTAAATTGAATTCAGTTAAAAAAAAAGACAGGGAGTAACAACTGTGGATTTTGAACAGTCATTAACATTATGACTAATAATTACGAGAAAATTTCATTTTAGATTACATTGAGAATCACCAAACTAACAAAATATATGAAAAAACTATTTTATTTCTAAAGAAATAATAAATATTTAGTTGTAATAAGTTGCTGGTCGTGTTGCCAATTTAAATTCCTGCAATTACCATACAAATGCAACTTTGCAAGTAGCTAAAGTAATTTGTTAGTGTTCCTAGGAACAAGAAACTGCTGAAAAGCTGATGACGATGTTTCTTTTCTCTTTGTCTTCCATATTACCATAATCACATGTCATTTAACGTTAAATAATTGGCCAAAAAAAAAACAATCAAAATAGTTGTACATCTCAAATTGAAACTTTGCGCAAACGGTTAAAGAAAAACGGATAAAATAATGAAATAAAGAAAAAAAACCTGTAACTGGGTAATGTATAGGAGTGTACATCTGTAGAGCGCAGCCGACATAATGGACGCTTATCATTGATGGATCTCCATGTAAAGTGCAGACTCTTGTAGACGTCTTAAAAACTGGAGCGTCCAAAAGCGAAACGATAAATTTCCTTTTCTGAAAAAGGATAACCCTATTGTCTTTAAGTTTACAGGAAATACATCCGATTAAACAAGACAAAAGAGAAAAGACTGCAGACATATCAAGTACAACTTGAACGCGAATCAGGGGATTCAATCGTAAAAATCAATTAGTCATTAAGTACCGACTGATACAATAAAAGCAAAAGATATAAATTAATGAACACTACTTTGTTAGTTTAGTGCATCCACTTGCCGTAGCTAAATTAAAATTAGATCATTATTAATTTTTAATAACTACTGTAATTCAGACGAGTCTTGGAAAGATTGAAAGACGCACAAATGATTGTTAAAACGAATTGCAACGTTAGTTTGTCGCTAACGTAATAACAACCCAAATGGGAGTTATAGCCCTTATCAACAATGACTTACTTTTTTATGTGTGCACATAATGTTACAGCATCTAGTTTTGCTTGATTGCAATAAATGGTGATAAAATTTTACTCAAGATATACCACAATTTCGTTACATATTCCACCTACAAGTTCAAGTTAATGAACATACAACAAAGAAACTGATATTTAAATGATACTACATCTGGAGGCTACCATCACCCTTATCTTTACAGGATTGTTTATATTAACATGTAAAACTGGGGCGAAGAAATTTGGATACTCCCGGCTGTTTCGTAGACAAATTACCATAATTCACCTACAGCATACGTCAAGCGAACAAACCACGCAACAAGATCCCACTGCCACCGTAACGTAAACATAGGTATAGTAGTGGTGTATAAATTTCAGAAATTTGAAAATTTGTTACTTCATTTATTCCTTTTGATCAACTTTAAGTATTCTAATAAATTCCGACTTGTTCAACCAGTCACTCACTTTTCCTGTCATTATGTTTCTGGACAGAATTGGTTGTCGGGCCTAAATCCGTTGTGAGCCGCTTGTGTTGCCACATAATAACAATAACAACAGCAACAACAACAACACAAGCAACAGAAAGAGGAAAGGATCAGGTCCTGGATAAAGGCAGAATGGAAAATTTTGAATGTTATCAAATACATTAATCTAAAAGTAGATGGAGGGAACAAGCGAAAATACAGACTAACATCCAAATTGAAATGATCTCATTCTCCTGTGTAGCTTGCTCGTAATGACGTCGAGTTTCACCGAAATATAGGTGTATGTGTAGTATACCTGAATGTGTTCCACCACCACGCCCAGAATGGAAATAAATGAGAAAGATCGTACATGGTCTGAATTATATTTCCTCCCGAAACAACAAGGGTTCTAACGCCTTTATTAAGAAATTATCTTTGAAATTTATTTACGTATTTATTGTATGAAACAGTTGAGACGATCCATACTAATCCTGTATACATCCGAAGCCAGTAATGAAGGATTAGTTTAGAACGATCTAAATTTCCTCTTTCTACTCTTCAAATGTTAATAAAATCATTTAAATAGGAAGCGTATTTATGCATTCAAAGAGTTATCGTAGATGATCTAAATTGCAAACTTAACCACAAAACAAAACAAACAACAAGAAATCAACAAAAGTAAACGAAGCACAGCAACAGTAAAATAGTAAATTAAGTTTAAACTCAAATTTAGGATTCGATGTAGTCGTGTCTGGTGCCAAACTTGAAAAAATTGACTAACATATTAAATTTTTATTTGAACAGATTCAGTTCTCGATTTATAACAAAAATATGGATAAATTGTAGACATTTTCAGAGTTTTGTTGTTTAAAATTTTGTATATAAAACGTTGCCATCGGTTTATTAAATTCAAGTGAAAATTTCGCAATAAACGTGTCAGTGATGCAATTCATTATCTGCTTCTTGTAAATTACAATCTTGTAAAGCATCTTTTCCGGAAATATATTACACAATAATTCGTCTAAAAGTATAGTCGGCGAAGAGAAACAGACGCTATCGTAAAAACGATAGGGTCCCCGTTCTTGCTTGCAGGTATTTATTGAAGAGACGACGACGACGTCTACCAGCATTGCACCATAAATAAGGAGTCTCGAGCGAATTCCTCAAACAGTTGTATGATAAAAATTGACTTTACCTTCTATCAAACGACGAGGGGCAGTTTTAATCAATTCCCCGTTTGCAAATATTAACCAGACAATAGACAATGTATTGGAAAATATAAGCAATATACCTAAATTATGTGAATCAAATTGATAAATAGTTCCCGGTCCATGTTGGATTAATTTTATTTAGTAGTGGGTTGTTAAGGGACAACATCTAAAGGACTTGAAATGGTTCGACTTTTTCCACTTATATACGGGAAACGGGCGCCAGGAATATTTGGGGGATTAGGGTGAAATTAATGCACGCCGACGGATCTCTCCAGGAACATGAAAGCTTTGCATTGATTTATCGCTGGAATTATCGCGCAATAACAAAATCTACAGGACAGATTAATCGTCCGGAATATATACAGAGAACATATAGGCGGCTGTTGCCGGCTACAATTCATATTTTTTTTTATATTTCGAAATAGAAACCTTATATAATAAAATATAAATGAAATATTTACATAAAATAAATGAAATTGCAAATCATCTAAGTTACGAACAAAAAAAACAACACGGAAATTTTCAGTCTTTGTGAAACGGCATCATACATACAGGTATACCTACACTTGATAAAGCGCATAAAGTTTGGTCCATTAAATCTAACCAAATGGGTTCTCTAGAATACATAAAATCTCTTACGGCAACTTACAGATTCTTGGACAAGTTTTATGTCCGATAAATAACACTGCATTGAAATGAATCGATATCAAATATAGAACATCTAGTCAAAGTAGGAACAGAGCTCATCATGAGAAGCTTTGTGAACTAAAAAAATATACGGTGAAGTAATTAAAGATGAAAGGATTTACATTACATTTACATATCCCAACTAAGCTGCTTCTAATATTGAATGATGTTAATTTATACAACTACATTATTACCAGAAAAACCTATGAAAAGTCCAAGTTAATCCAGCCATCTGGACTGAAGCTTTAAATAATTGATTCTAAAAAGGATCTGTTTCTTTTGGTCCCTTGGTTTGACGAAAACGTAAAATTGTAGATAAATAAATAAAAGATAGGTAGATGTTCCTTTTGTTTAAATCAATTATTCATTTACCTAATGGATAAGTATTGTTAGCACTGTTTATATTTAAAAACTGGTATTCAGTAGGGAGTCCCGTCCCTATCGACTTTTTTGCTCGGCACGCAAAGCTCTAAGCGGGACATTTAAAGAAAAGACCGGTCATGATGACTATAACGATGACTCTAGTCTGAATCCCGTCGATTTTCTTTTGTAAACTTAATATTGCTGTAGTGATTCAGTTTTTGTTCTACTCGTTCTCTCATACAGATATCTAGAGAATCATTTTGTACAGTTCGTGATAGCTTTATCTAGTGCATCCGGCAATCTCGTTTCGCTAAATAAATCTCTCGACAAATTGAACAGTCGAGGCCATTTTTCCAATGGCGGACGCAAACAATATCGTCGTCAATGTAAACAAACTTTAAAATCTCGTATGAAGTTATGAAGGGCGGCCGGGTATCGTAAAGAAACTGTCAAATCAACCTGAAATATAAGGGTTATAAGAAAACCGCGCAGCGCAACCCCCGGCTATGGATACCCCAACGAAAATTTATTGTTAAGTCCTGTATACAATAAATAGTACTATTTGTAGGTGTCATTGTATCCTGGAATGCTTTTCGAAGCAGGCCATATCACAATATTGATTATTGTTTGTTCGTTGGAAGAGTATGTGCAGTCATTGAAGCGTTGTACGCGATATCTTTACTCATAAATAGAATTACGCTACAATCATACTGACAGCAAATTGATGAAGAATTTAGAGACATTTTCAATCAACAAAAATTATAGTGCAATAACGAAACCTTCTACCATCAATTTATTTAAACTATTTTAAAGTTTCACAATGAAAAATGATCACTATCCATCTGATTCCAGAATGGATATATACGAAAAATTAACTTGGGTACTAAAGTTGGAAAGTTGTATTGCTAGTAGTAGAAAAATCAACCAGCCACCACTTGATCTTTGCGGTTAGTTTAGTTTAACTTTCTAACGTTGTAAACTGAATTTAGTAAAGTTTTCTCATTTTATGACACTTACTCCTGCTGGATTCCTATACTGCAGTAAAAAGGAATCAGTGGAATCAACATAAATCTATGAATATCTTGACAATAGCAGTTAAAACTCTGCAAAATATAAAACTTTATCGTTTCTGCTTTATTTTTCAACTAAATCAACAACGAATTGTTTTACATATTTAGATCTAAAATGCATTATAATAATAAAAGTATCGCTACCTTCAAAAATTCAAGCTTAAAATGATCTAAGTCCGCACAATAAGAGTATTCACAAGACCCTGCTATTGCCTTGTACTCGTACGAGTTCGTATAAATACCAGCCACTATATCTACGACTTGTGAACGCCCCAGATGATAAGAGAGAGACGGCATGTCATTTGCAGTCGTTCACAGCTGTTCAAGATACGAAGTTGAGAAAACATGCCTCAACGCTACTCTCATCTACGAGACCTTGGTTATTTTCACCACCTACTGAAAATACGACATACGAGGTTTCATAAAAATAGGAGGGCAGTTGTGAATACCCTCAATGTTTCACAATAATTGTGAAATATAGGTATTTGGAAGAAAATCCACATGTCTATAAATTTTTGCAAAAGCCGATCATTTGTACCTAATGCTAATACAACTATGTTCCATTGAACTAGACATATGTAAATATCTATGTAAATCTTTTCAACTATTATCAATACACGCGCCATTACCATGTTATGACGAATACCCGCATTTTCGACAACAATACTGTTAAATTTTGTATTCTCTAGTTATAGCACTGGACCGATATACATAAACATACATACAGATCTCAATCAAATATAGACACCAGTCTTGTTCCGAATCAAATTTGAATATTTCCAAAGCCGACAGAATCGAGCTACAAAAAAAAAGGTCTGATTCTAGCACACAAGTAACATCATTGGCGCAAGCTTCTCTAAAAACGTCCAAGTTATTTCACGCATCGTAAATTGAGGTCTTAGTAGGGAGCATCTTGTTTTCTATATAGAAATATTGCCGAAATTTTATCACAGCACCAGTATAGATATATTCCATTATAATAAGCAAAAAATATATTTTTTTGTAGATTTATTTCTACTATTGTGAAAAAACAACATCAATACGTACTTGTTAGTATTAGTGGTAGACTACTAGTAGCACCTTACTTCAAATTTGAACCTTTTTCAATCATCAAAAAAAGAGTCTATTAAAATCCCGTCTTCAATGGTGCTTAGTTCCTTTTGAACAATTTTTCTTTTCATCGAGAAAACGAGTTATTTATCGAACACACAACACAAGCAATGTGCGCGTCTCCCCTTTTCAAATGTAATCGTTTAAAGGTATTCAAATTGCGTCCGTATAAGAAGAAACATGAAACAAATTCATTTTAATTATCTGACGGAAACAAACGAAAATCAGTAAATTGAGGGTAGAGAAGAGAAACAAAAAGTAGAAACGTATTTATAAGCAAGCAAGGAAAAAAAATGAAAAACGAACGACGACATTTTTCTAATTAAATTACATTTCAGTTGAATCAATCATAAATACGAAAATGATAAACTTTCTATTACTTTCGTCTGTTTTTTGATGAAAACTTAAATTGATAAATAAATAAAATTTACTTTTATAGTTGTCTCGTCTTGATAATGATTGCATCTTAACCAGTGGTAGCAGGTAGTAATTTGCCCACTTTAATTTCATTTAAAATTCGAAGTCAGATCGCTTTTATCTTTACTTACAAATAGAAGACGAAGTGATATTACTGTTGATATTTGAAATTCACCCGGAGTTTCTCAACAAAATTCTCTATCTGCTTTATCTTGTCTTCTTTCAACATCTATCATATTTGTTCACTATAAATATATAATTGTATTTTCAGATAATATTTCATAGCTCTTATACATAATTGATAAGTTCAGTAATTTGATGCGAACAAGCAATTTTGCCACGACCAATATTAATATATTATAACGAATAATTGATAATAGGCAACTAGAAGTGGTAATTTTTGGTGGTAATCGCCAAATAGTTACCACCAGTAAAGACTTTTTATGTATAATACATACATGAAAGATTGTCCTTTTCGTGCTGTAAGCTCTGGTAGATCTTCAAATGCCAAGAATGGCTGTGTGTGGTTTTGTAAAGGTTTCTCCGGGATTTGCCTTGCATAAACAGAATATTGCTGTACTACGAGCATCTTTTAGAACAAAGACAATGTTAATATTTCTACCGAGTACAGTATGTTCTTGATTTATTCAATTTAAAAACAGAATTCCCAATTAGCAATGCATTACTAAATTTACTCCTCTCATTAGATAATCAACTATTCCCAATTGGCCTCTAGCTAGAATGTATATAGTATAGGGAAAAAGCACGCTCAATTGGCGATATTTAACGCTCCATAGAAGAGTTAATGACTTTTGTAAGTTTTGTTGTACATTGCCAACTTAATTACATTATATATGCAAAATACATCATAAAACAGAAGTTGTAGTCCTTTTAACAAGCATCTAAAACGAAATTAATCCTGTACCTATACATTTCTAAATGATGTCCATTCTAATATCCCACCACATACAGGCACATATCTCAATATTCTAGTACATATTTCGTTATGTTTCTGACATACACTACTATGTTCATTATCACGTTTTCACTTTTCTCCTAGTCGCCCATTATACGCCCACAATATCGCTTTTTAATTCCTTAATACTACACCAATAGCTAAACCATATATAGCATGTAATTCGTATATACAACCGCATCACATATAGGGATCGTTTCTCTGTAATAATCACCGTGGCTGGACCGAAGATGGGGTCCTAATAGCACCAACACGGAGACAAACAACAAAGGGATAATAACGACGAACATATAAACGTCTATCCTGAAGGCAAATGAGGACGAAGGAGCACACGCCGGAATGTGAATATTTAACTTTAATCTTTAAACTCAGCAAACTGTAAATAATATAAAGGGGGATAGAGGAACGTACATACATACAAACAACACTCCAACATTGCCCCCGCACTAAACAATTAGATAAATTAAGAACAAATTAGATTGTTTGACGGCGATACCAGATTTGAACTTTACTGCAGTAACTGAACAACAATCTCAAAATAGCAAATAGAGGAAAAAAGCAAGGAGAACAATAATTAAATGGAGCAAGTTCAATAATAATAATAATAAAGTTTCTACGAATACGACATTATTATACATATGTTGAATTATTAATGAGTTTGATATCAAGTCGAAATTACAATTGCATTTGTGATACTGATGAATGCATTAGTCCAGCAATATTAAATCAAGGCGAACTTTGAACATGCAACGATTTTAATTCACCATCTCATATTGACGATGTGTGTATTCAACAGTAATTTTCCAGGCTCACTGAATGCATAGAACAACAACACCATCATTCCCCCAAATTCTACACAAAGTGAAATTGCCAGAATACAACTGTGATACCGTTCAAAATGAATTTCAGTGAAAAAATACAATTGAAGCTATAAGGGTGCGAATACACGGAGAGGTCGGCTTCTCTTAACTTTCCTCTCTATTGTTTCCGTGTATCTGCACCCCTACAATCATCACCCATACAATATAGATGTATCCCATTTCTACTTTTTTAGGAAAATTATAATTGAAAGCAGTATTTGATAATGTAAATTCTACAGCAGATGAAATATTTAATTACATCCAGTTATACAGAAAGTTTTCATCAGTTCGGAGCATTTCTCTCTGAAAAGTTGATGTAGAAAGAAGTTTCTTTCACGATTCCTCTATTAAGTTACACAATTTTATCGAAGATCTAAGACTTCTTCAGCAATAAAAATTTAAGGTTTTTAATAAAAGTCAGCAATTTTAATAGAAGCACTTCACTGTCAACGTACGAAAGACGTTGTTGTGATTCTAATGTATAATATAACCACTTTATATAGATCCCGAGCACCTCAAAGAACATGGTTTTATTGTATTATACATAGATTAACTCGGTAGGGATGTACTGATGAATGTGTTAGTTCCAAGTTAAGACAGAATCAATTTTTCATAAACATTTCCGACACGTCTAGAAATATGACGCGATAAAAATTGTATTGTAACAGAATTGCCATGCTCGACTCTTATCAGTGCTCCATTTAAACTCGTTTAAAGAACTTGCAATGTTCTTTTTTTTCGCTCCCTTGCCGGTCCGGAGACAAACTACTTTTTCATCTTGTCAGACACGAATACAAAACAGACGGTTTTATTTATTATCAAATGTATATGTGTGTGTATGTGTGTGTGTTGGGTGTTTATGCTACTTAAGAGAGTCCTTTGTCTTTATACTTGATAGCTAGATATGTTGTTGGTGGCATGGATGAGAGAAAAAATTCACGTCTCTATTTTTACACCCATTGTCTCTGCTCGTGTACAACAAGATGGATCCGGATTTTATTCATAACATAAAAACCGTGCTTCAAGTTATAATGCCTTGTAATAGTGGAGTATATTTCACAACAGGTGCGTCGACGAGCTTTTCTTGAAACGTGATTGATGATTCATGAGCTATTTTACCGCAATCGCAACACCATCTCAACAATCATGTGCTTAACTGCTTTAGGAACACCTTTAAATCATCCCTTTCAGCGATTTTAAATTGTGCAAACTATAATGTTATACATAGTAATAGTAGCTACTAACAAAATGAAATTTTAATAAAATTCAATATTATTTTCGAACAGTTAGACATCCGGTTGCCGGTGGTCATTCAAGCGCTTTCCGATAACGAAAACGCATGCTTCAATATAAATTACATGAGAAAACGGACAAATTGATTAAATATAAAATTCTTTTATTGTCCAAAGAGATACATGATTAAATCAGTATTTATTTAGGACGGAGGCACAAATTTGTTCTGTTTTTAAACATCCAAGTGAATAGATTCGTTGACAAGAATCTTTTTACTCATTCAACATTCGAATGATTCCATCGAATATTGTAATAAAAATAAAAATCATTCAATCCACAACGAAAAGAAGATTACTATAGAGATTCGTGCTGTGAATCGTTTTGATCGAATCTTTATTTGAGTGATTTGAAGAAAATATATCCGGAATAGTCTCAAATGCTACCATCGAGTACAGTTTTAAAAATCTCTAGAAGGAAAGTTGGGTAATACCGTGAAAAATGGAAAACTGATCAATTTTTAAACAATAACTATACGATTCGAGTTATAGGTAGTAGTGATTGCAGTTTTCGCGCCTAGTTAATTATTCATTTACACAATACTGCCATAATTGCAATTGAATTGGATTTAGAAATCGAAAAAGAAAACTTTGTGTAACGTCGGCTACCGGAAAACTCATCTCGAATGATTCGTTGAGTCTGCACAAATCGCGTGCAACTCGAAAGATTATTTTCCAAATTCCACAAGAATACAGGTTTATTCTGTTAGTATTGACGGAAAGATGCTGCAACAACGTATCTCTTAACAAAGCTGAAACTGGTGTCAGCAATTTTTAATAACAAACCCCAAGACGTACCGACGACGACAACTACTAGCATTTACGCTTACACCAACCAATCTCATGTGTAGATAGAAAAAACACAAAAGAAAACTGGGTTTAATTTACAGGCAAGTCTTGTTTTTTTCTCCACCGTTTAGCTAAACAAATAAAGCATCTTCAGCCCGTCAGTTGGTGACGTTTATTGTAAGCAGTTCCTTCACGATTGTCAGCAAATTTCTAAGTCCGTGTTGCTTCCGGAATCTTGTTTTCGATAGCGAAAAGATAAGATACACCGATCAAATTGAATCAATGACGCACCACTTCTCCGATATATTGTTCCAATTGACGGTTTGACAGCGTTTAGAAACTACCACTAGCATCCTTCTCAATGCAACCCCTTTCACACAACTAAGTATATAGCTAATATTGTAAACATATTGATCACAACAATATTTTTGTTGGTCTCAAACTAATGGAGCACAATTGACCAGAAAATGAGGTGATAATGGCGAGTTGTGTCTGAATTTTTGTCTTGGATTCGACCTAGCCTTGTGTCGGTTTGGAAGTACCTAAGGGTGATAAACATCTAATCCTATATCCAGTCAACTTCATTTTGGTAGTCTACGTTAATCCTATGTTCTTTACTTTAATATCCGCACACAATTTCACTACAGGTCTCTCTACTAGAGAGTGTTTATATGTGATCTACTAAACTAAAGAGACGATTAACCAAAATTTTTTTCCACAAAATGAGAGTTTATCTGACAAGTTTTGGGTGAGAATTATTCGATCGGTGTGGTGGTGAGAAATATACCGATTCGGTGGTGAGACCGTTATGTAAATTACGCATTAGGCAATCAGGAGTGATAATCTAATTTGAAACGATGGCTACAAGGAGCGATTCGACTTCCACCCTCACTCATCCACAAAGCATCTTTAACTGTGTATTGCCCTAGCTGGTTCCATTTTCAAAGAGCAATTTCATATTCAATTCATACGAAGTGTGCTAACTAGAAGGGAGGCTGTTATACATTGTAAACATAAGGATAACATCTCTGACTTGAATATCAATGAAAGTGAATATGTATTGTAAAGTTGGACACTCGTTCCTGAAAATCATACGTGCTTGGTGCTAACACTTTCAAATTTCTTTTTTAAACTAAAAATCGAAATAAACAGAAACGATAAATAATTTATTGCTGTAGCGTTGAATTTCTATAATGCCATGCAAAGCCAAAGAGAATATCTTATCAAAGCAACTGCAAGTATAACTCAAAACAGACGAAGATTCGTTAAAGGAATATGTTTAGTCAGATGAAACATTCCATAATGTTATTGATATTCTGAACATGTGCTGTAAGGGTTGCTCTGCTAATGTACAAAAAATTTTTAACATCAGCATATGAACAACCATCAACAAATTCATTACAAGCGACAATTTTTTGGAAATCTTGCACGTAAAACACTATTTGAAAGGTCTTTGTTTTTTTGGCAAATCACGCTTCTTATTGTGTTTATAAGACTAGTATGTGCAGGTATATATGAAAATAACTAGAAACAATATAAGCAACTTTGATAGTTTTTTTATGACTCCCATTGGAGTTGTTGCAGTAAATGAAACTCGAGGTCAATCTGAACCTTCGGCACAAGACCCTTGCGTCTAGAATTTATTTGAAAATTTGATGTATTCGTCCCGGCCTCAAATTGGGTAATATCTTCAATTCGCCAATACAAAGGGCCTCTAAACATCCCTGAACTAATAAAGAGGCCAATATCTCACAAGATCCCAACATTTTGCCTCAATAATAGTTCACAATATGATTGGCAAACAGATTGTACGACTATAGTGAGTTAAGACCCCATAATAACTTATTGAACCTATAAATATTTATTAAAATACTGAATTAAACTTGAATTGCTTATTTAATCGCAAAACTGTAAACTAAATTGTCTTTGCGGCATACGTTGTCGATCTTATGTTGGCATAAGTGTACGAAAAAAGAGTCGAATACAACTCTACTAGTATTGTCAGTATGGGCAATGTTCCAGCCATACATGAATAACAAACGTAAAACTTCAGGACTTGGTGATTTCAATTTACGAATTATCAGACATCCTTTCGGTCAAAGTTCGTGCCGCAGCTACTAAAACTTTCCTACGTTTCTAGTTATATGCTGCCCTAACAAATAAAAGAAACTTTTAAAAGCTCCCGTAAATATTTATGACAGTCAAAGGGTGGAGTTGATGGGAATGAAGCAGACATTCTATTGTTGTTGTTGCATACAAGTATAACTTGAAATACAAAAGTCACAAACTTGAAAAGAATTGTTACATACATTTAGTTAATAAAAAAATAAATAAAATATAAATAAACCAAGTGGAAATTGACGTGAAATCCTTGTAAACTTTGTTGTTTGACATATCGAATAAAAAATCTTAACGGTACAGCTAAGTTACAGATATTTGTATGTATGTAATGTTTGTAGGATGTATCTCTAGGGCATCCTTTATCTCACCCTGTCATAAACACATACACTGGAATACTATATCTATTTTCCCAACTAAGCATCAAAACTGAAATCTCCTGATTATGTTTATAGTTGCAATTGATCGTTCCGTAAGCTATTATTAGTCAAACAGTTTATTTATAGATGGATCATTATCATTTATATCATTATTGAGGGTATTCACTACGGGCAAATTTGTATTTCTAACATTTTTCATTCAATAATGGCAAATTTTTTTTTCAAATTCTTAAATCCTCAAGTCACACAGAAATCCCTTAACGGTGATTAACCCGAAACGAACTTTCGCAAAGTGGTTTATCTGTACTAAAATTTGTTTTGTTCCAACTGCCACAAACTCAACTCCAACAAAATTCTGTTTAATTTAAGATGAGCCTCCAAACAGTTGAAGGATAATACTTTGCAAACCATCTCCGATAAGGCTCATTTGATAAATTGCATTTCTTTAAATGTACGATTTCATTCTCAATTCTAAACCAAAATAACTGAAAGAGTTGAAAACTTGGAAATACTTTGAGATGACTTGACTCGACTTGACTTGTTTAAAATAGAAAAGAATTAATTCTATTGTTGTTCGAATTTACAAGAATCCACCATATCCCAGTCGACAGTCGAAAAAGAAAATGTTAATGGTATGGCGTCGTCACAGCGGATTTACTACCATAATGGAAGAAAAACACTCTGTGGGACTTTAAACGCATACAATTAGGACTATCTTACGGTTTAATTATTTAAATTGCAAATTTGACTACCTCGCCGCGACATTCCAACGCCGTCACATAAATAAATTCCGACGGGATTTCAACTTGAAGATTAGGAAAGTTTAATAATCCGACAAAGTCGCCCTTTTCGAAAAGCACTCGTTCCTATATATTGCGTCTTATTTTTTTCTATTTCTTTTGTATTTTTTTGGAAAATATCTAAAGCTTCAATTCAACGAGCAATCGAACAAATAAATTTTACAGGAGACAACTTTATATTCAAAGACTAACGGAATGAAAAGCGCGCACCCCTATCTACGAGAACCATTTAGTTTAAGTTCAATCTAGTCGTGGATGGACGTCGTCTTACTAGGGTTTGTCGTACGCGTTTTGGCTACATTCCAAAGGACTGTAACTGAGACATCATAATTTCACGAATCAATTAGGGAGAATTAGTAGGAATGGTGTACGTGATGGTTATTTAATTTACAGCTGGAAATGAGCCAAAATTGCAGAATTAAATACAGTCGTCATCAACATAGCGCCAACAGTCAATGGTATTGTATTTCAAGTTAATAATGTCACTAATAAACACGCAACATCGAATATTAATAATTAAAATAGAAGGTATAATGTAAAATATTTGTATAAATTTAATAATTTTGCTTTGATGAATTCGCAGAGATGATTGATTACCAGGTGCTATAAATAGGAGCGATATTGTTCAAATATTTTAAAATTCATCTCAAACAATGCAATTCTGAAGAGTTTTTCAATGAACTGCTTGCTAGACCTCTCAGTTAACGTACTTACTTGTAATGTCTACACATGTAACTAAAGCATTTTGTAAAATCGACTAAACGTGGCTCCATTTGAATGCAACTTTTTAATCTTCAACAGGTTCGAATGCTTGGAATCCAATAAAATTTGAGTAAATAAAACTATTAGGGTTGTTCGGTTGAAATTTCGTAATTAGATTCCAACAGAGTAAAACGACTCCCAAGCGTTTTCTTTAGCAAAGTGCAAAGTCTTAACAGCCTAGGAAGTTTTATATAAAGAAGCAGGTCCATATAGCGAAGTTTCTTTAAAGTTGACATATACCTCGGGGCTGTACACGAATTTGGGACATCATCTTGAGACTTTTACTAATTAAATATTATCTTTCACTGAGCCTTTAGATTCCACTCAGACTTTAGACTTGTTTATATTAACGATACATTTTAATTATTCTACTCAACGGGAAGTTTTACAAGAAATAATAAACAGCCTGAAAAAAAATTGTCTACATGTAGGTATGAAAAACAAAAATAATCAGTTGTTTTACTTATTTTTTTATATTTCAGTTGTTTTTGTTTCTCTGAACGTATTTCACGCTTTAAAAGACGTAATACAACGGAATTACACCCCAATGGCAACGACGGCGGCGCCGTTAGTTTTATGCATGAAATTTTTCAACTTTAAAATTGCTCCAGCTGGAACTACAACTATTTTAATATCAGATAGGATTTCTAGTTTAGGCGAGGATTAAATTAGGAGAATTTTGCAGATGATGTCGTTTCCTATTGTAACAAAAATACAATTTTTTTTGTATCTGATTGGTTTGCAAAAAAACCAACGCGGAGTCCTTCATTAGCCACCGTACTTAATAACAACTCGATTCACTGAGAAAATTACACAGAGCAATCAAAAGCTTTACGACTTCAGCATGATAAGTAGCCGTCTTATATCTCATATAACTTCAGCAGGAATAAGAAGCTACTGACATCTAGTATTCGTACAATGTAATGAAAGTTTGCAGTAAAATTTCATCTCAAATTGACTGTATTTAAGTAAATTAACAATAGTCCTTAAAACTACTTAAATCATATTATTGTGTTTTTGGACTTCAAACCGGCTTAGAAAAATCTCCACAATGTGTTGGTTAAAAAAATTTTTTTGGTCAAAATATTACCTGTTTAGACAGTCCTATCAAGTGGGTCAAAAATAAAAAAAATCAATTGTCACTGTTCAAAATATTACAATAAAGGATGCATTGATACGCGCGAAAATATAGCGCAATTGCTGCAGCAAAGAAATTATCAGTATACCGGCTGCAATCCTGCGGGAACTGTACGTCGTCGGTTATCCTGGCAACTATTGCGCAAAATCACACACACACACATACACCACCACATACACATTGGATACCATCTCTGTCAAACAATAACATTACTGAAACGATTTCTTCCTCTTCTTGTAATGAAAAAGCATTTGAGATGGTAAAATAAACAAAGATAAAACGGCAAGAACAGTGACATCAGAATCAAAAAAGGACACTAAGAACAACACAGAGCTTAGATTTCTAAGGAAGGATGTTTTATTAGCCGATGACAGGACGTAATTGTCGTTTTTCATCTTTTCACCGTATTATTTTTGCTAATCATTGTCATTAAATGACAATTACAAAAACATCGAAGACCCAATCAATATCTACCATCACATTGATTTTATTTTACAGGAATTTCCCCCTTTCATGCTGAAAAGTCGTGTAAAAATTCGTAAATTACATGTAATGCCGTCCATTATTACATCAATTTTGTAATCTAAAAGTAATAACATTTATAGGATAGATCAACCAAAAGTGTAACAAGCTTTTATTTTCATTTATACTGCTTTTTTGTGTTGTAATTTTCGTAAATAAGTAAACAAAGAAAAAGACAATTAGTGAGCTTCGTTATTCCTTTTGGTAAATTAACTGTTTAAATGAAATTCGTTGAATACAAATTTTAATAGAGGAAAAAACGTACACACACAAAAAACACTTTCTCGTCCAAGTTTTGAATTGGTAGAGGAAAAACTCTGAAAGAAATATACCAGTCGCGGTTTTTAGTCCTGATGCGATTAAAAAGACTTTTCTAATTTTCGTTATTTCTATTGTATTATATTCGGGAGCACAAAAAAAATCAACAATAAAAAAACAGTATTAAATTTTCTCTTTACTTTTTAACTTGTAATTAATAAATAATTCGTTACTTTAGAACGGAAAATATTCATTATAATTGTAAAAAACATCAATACAATTAAGTTATTGATAATTTAAAAGATTAATTACAATAAATATAGATTTTATAGTCTATTTTCCATTAATTAAGCCATATTTTGGGGTACTACTTGCATATAATTCTTCATAATCTTCCAAATGAGGTGATGGTGTCGACGGTCCTTCCTCAAGTAAGTATGGAATCGGAGTAGATCCAATATAGTTGCCCAATCTAGTTAATTCGTTATTGTTTGTATAGATTTCTACTTTAGGTTGTGCATTATAATGTACTCCTGTTGGTCTTATATATGAAATAGGGCTGGTTGTAACGTATCGCCCTTTCCCATAAATTTTCTGGAAAGGTGCTGGTGTCACCAAATTATCGGCTGTATAAATGGATGGAGTTGGTGTAACTGTTATATATCCGGCAGGTATTGCTGTTACAATAATAGGTGGTGGTGCTGGAGTTGCTGTTAAATAACTCCCGGTTTTATGGTAGATTTTGACAGTAGGCGTAACCGTATCATAATCATCATAATCTAATGTTTTACTTGATGGTAAATGAGAATATGTCACCGGTTGTTGATTGATCGGTGAATTATTGTAATGATAATGGTTTGATTTCGTTATTGAATCAATCTCTTCGTGTTCGGTATATTTGACATCAGCTTTATAACCGTTTTTATCAGCTACATATGAAACAATTTGGATTCGTCCATCTGGTAATTTAACACGATATTCACCATTTGTTGTTTTCGAATTCTGAGATTGTCTATGCGAGAAATCATCACCACTTAGATGATCTACTACTTTATATGAAAATTCATAGTTCTTTCGTTGCTAGAAAATTGGATTACAAAGAGAGTGAAAGATATATATGGGTTGGTGGTAAATAAATTAATTAAGCCCTAACGTGCGGTATACTCACATCGGATAATGAAGAAAGGGTGTAATCTTTGCCGAGATGTGAAGGAGGCTTTGAAAGCACTTTCGCTGCATGGTTGGATAAGGCCTCGTATACCCTTGGATTTATACGGTCGTCCTGCAAACAACACCATCAATGTCGTAAATATTTGGCTCTATATAACATTTTCTTTTTTTTTATATAAATGACGAACTGAAAGTCTAAACCTAGAAGCCACTGAATACATTAACCACCATATTTTACGTTTTTACGTAATAGCAACCATACTCGTTAATTCTAACTACAAAACAAATATATTTTACTTATATAGGGCATAAGGGCGCTTGATTTCCTTTTTTCTTTTTGAACCCCAGAAAAGATTGAAATCTAATTGTAAGTAACAATCGTGATATTGGGCCTTAGGTGTCCTGTGTGTTGCCAACGGTTTCTACTTTGTCAGTTAGTTTATAATAAATGCGATTTATACGTTTCATAATTCATAATTTTAACAAAAATGTAGAGAATTGACCTTTAACTTTACAACGAAATTTATGCTTGTTTTGTTGTGTTGAAACAAATTTACTCTACAGATTTCAGTAACATCCGTTAAAATTTATCAAACTTTTCAATGAGGAGAAACACAAATTTTACAAATGTAGGAGGGTAGTAAAATATTCATAAGTTCTATATACATTTTGAATATAATGTATGGCTATATAAAAGAGTAGGCGGTTGAAGTTTTCTAATTCCCTTCAGTCCTGTAGTACGAGCACCGGAAAGTGCATTACAGTCACGTCACAATGCCAGAACCTACAAGAATAATGGCAAGAACACGTGGTTGTTAGAATTGCTACCACCGTCGTCACCACCACCACCACGACCATCGAATATCAACATTCCTGCTGTCCAATTGACCAAATTAACTTTTAATATTATTTTTATTTTCGAATCAGTCCTTGATTTGTTAGATAAATACACCTACATGGATGTATGTAGCAAATGTTGTAACATTTGGTAAACATTCAGACAAATATTTTACTTACGAATGGAGAATGTTGATATTTATGTGCGTTTGTCGTTTGAAAATTTAATGAATCAACTTAGGTTGAATTGAAATTAACATCGTTCAGGTCGAGCAACTGCGTCTGTATTAGATTTATCCATTAATTATAACCGGACGGTGTGGCCAAAATCAAAGTGTGTTTTAGGAATGCCTCGAGTAATTATTGTAGACGTCCATTCTGGCATTAGGGTGATTAATAGACGCCCATATAAATACCAGCTTTAAGATCTTGAGTAACCTGATTTTACACGGTCGACTAACGATCTATCCTATCCCGTCTATTAATGATCGAGAGAAAGATCAAAACAAAATTTCGTTAATAACAAGACTGTGTGCCCAAAGATTCAATGTCATCGCAACCAAATAATATATTGTCGGAGCTAAAAACAGTCTTTTCACTAAAACGACAATCGATCGTTTCAAACTGTGCGCATCACTTTCGATTTAATTAACAAAAGCTCGCGAATTTATCGTCTACAGAGCCCATAATTTGGGGTGGAAGTATGATTTTGTGTTTCAAATAAATTACATGGCTGTTTTGCTGCTTACTTGAAATACCATGTAACTAAGTAAGTTAGTTAGACACACAAAATATAAGACACGGACACACTATCCGGAATCATGTTGATTAAAACAAACACGATTTCGTCTAAAGGGAATTGTTACTTTCTCATTAATTCCACTAGACATACTAACCGGAAGACTAGTTGCATTACCATTACTTGACATTACCTGCAACTCCCAGCTTGCACATACAACGTCGTGAACTCCACCAGAACTCGTATATATCAGCAGATTTTCCGGCAAGATTGAATAGAGAGAGAGTTTCTATTTCAAAAACTTTAGAGAGACATAAAAGGAAATGAGACTAACATGAAAGTAAATATAGTAACAAATATGGCAATTAAAAAAAATGACTTGCTTCATTATATTAAAATCGTGTGAAAATTCAACAGGGATTATGAATATGATTATGGAAATTGCCTGGATATTTCAGAGTGTAATTGATATGTCAGTATATTGTTCGGTGAAAAAGAGTTAATCGAATTAGTGTAGTGCAATGGAAGTGTATTTTCTCACAGTATCTGGGCGAATGCGTGCTCGGATTATTGCGACAATAATACACAATCATAATGGATTTATGTAAACGTTGTAATTATGACGCGAACGCTAGTAATTATGATTTATATTACGCAGTAGTTATATGAATTATGTGGTCAGCAAATTCACCAAATCAGACCACTCGGACCAATACAGAATTAACATTATATATTATATTATAAAATCCCCCTAATCAATTCATTGTGTGATATCAAAACAAACTGGTTTATGTTAAATGAAATGGTCGATGGGATTTTGCGACACGATATTCTGTAAGCAAGTCTTCATGGACAGCCTCCTCGCTACTTATTTACGGTTGAAAAGCTCGACCAATAGTAGACAAGTCGACAAGGACTGCTTACAGAATACCAATTAACTTCCAACACCGACAATCCACACACAAACACCTACTTCATCTCGAAATCTACTAGGAAACCGATGTTTATGTTTTCTAGCTACTTTAGCATATGGATGATTATCAACTGGATGATTGAGTTTTCTTTCTTGTGGTCTTAAAGTAACAATATTGTTATTGATAGCATTATCATCATCATCTGGATTTGGAGGGAAAACGACCGGTCCACGATTATTGTATTGTTGTTGTTGTTGTTGTTGTTGTTGTTGTTGTTGTTGTTGTTGTTGTTCTTGATAACGTGAAATTTCGTATGGATGAGGATTGAAATTTCTTGGTTGTAGAAATACAGCAGGATGAGGTTCTTCCAAACATATCACCAATGTCCATAAGAAACTTATCGGAATTAAACTAATTTGAAGTTTGTAATTTTCCTGAAAATATCAAACAAATTTAATTATATTAATAATACGATATCTTGGGAAAGAGGACAATGCAAAGTTCTTAAAGATTTTAATATCTATCTTTATTTCAGTAATAATGTGGACGTTTCGCCATTTTTTTCAAGGCTTTATCAAGACTCTTACTATATAAATTAAATATACAATCATTAATCAATGAAAATACCAACAGTATGGCATTACAAATCCAGAACCATTAACAATATTACCAATCATAAACTTAAAAACAAACACAAAACGAATACATTCAATGTACATCAAGTCAAACGATTAAATGCCAGAATCTGCCAAAAGAAGTTAAGGGGCTTTCTATTTATTTGATTCTATACTTTAACGTCAACATAATTTGCGAGGCCCCTTGAAAGATGAGGCTCTCTAAGCTATAGTTTGTTAAGCCTCCTGGTAAATCCGGCACTGATAATCACTTTCAATCCATAAAATTTATGAAAGATCGATGAAGCTATTATGAAGTTATTATCCCACAAGTTGAACTAATTTCAACTTAACTTTAACAATTCTAATTCTACTAAAGCTCCACATAAGGCTGCCATCCTTTTTTTTGTGTCGTATGCTATTCAAAATGTTTACATTAACTATACAATTTTGTCTACCCCAAAAGAGTTTAATTATATATACCTATACCGATAGTAAAGGGTAGATTTTAATCAAAAATATTAACGAAGAGCGAACAAGCTATTCAATAATGTGAACCTTTATTCAATTGAGTAAATCCTATTATTATTAAGCATTCAGTTTCAATAATTGAAATAACGTGGTACGCTTCAGTAAATCTCCAATTAATTTGTTAATTTAATGAGAAAAGCAAATGAAAACACCACTGTACCTATAGAATTTGTCCTAAATTGTTCATCTATCTGTATATATTGTTCTTATAGAAGTACCAATTAATAGAAAATTTTCATGTTAGACGATATATCAATTTTGAAACGCGCACAATAGATAATACAAACGAATTTAATTGTTATCCTGTCAGAGATTAAATCGAACATTCATCAATATTTGTAGGAAAATGGAATAGTGTTGTAACAATACCATATTTAACATTACAAATAAATACATGTCTGTGTGATTGTAAAATTACGTTTTTTTTTTCAGTCAACACAATTTAGCTAATTGTAGCAATTCCAAGGATAACAATCAGGACACGAATGGTGGGTTTCCGGCGATCTAGACAATTTTTGTCAATTTTTGTCGTTACAGTTGATAACTTTTTTGCAGTTTGCTGAATACCCAGCAACCTAGTTAGAACATTAACGTCTAGACTTACGGAAAACCACAAAAAAGGTCTTATGTGCCAGTCTACTTCCTGTAATGTCAGTTTATATTAGTTTCCATAATTGATCTTTTATTTATTAATTTCAATAAATTTCAATAACTGCTTTTCTAAATTCCAGTAAAAACTGGTGAATGTCTCTTAACGATGTACACTTTGTTCTTCAAAAAAGTTAATTACTAATAAAGATGACTGATATATAAAAGCTATATTTCATGAATTTCAGGATGCATACCTTCAAGAAGTCCGTTACCCGTAGCTCGTCAAAATGTTTTATTAAAATTAAACCTATTAAACCTGACATTAATAAAGTATTCAATTTGTTTAATATCATTTTTTAAAACTGGTTATTACACATAACAATCATTTTTAACTATAATATACATAAATTTTGTGTAAATATTACACAACATAAAATAAATTACGAATAAAATTTAAAATGTCATATTTGGAACTTACCGAAAAAATGGCAAACATTTTCATAAAAAATGAACACATTTATTAGGTATATTCCAAAAATAACTAGAGCTGGCGCACCAAAATTTTGTAAATTAACAAAACGGGCCACCATTTATTCACAATAGAAACATAAACTGTATAATAATATACTGAATGACATGGTGAAACATGACCGAATCCTACTATTGTTATAGTTTGAAAGAATTAATTTCCCTATATCTTATAGGAGGGTTCCCACCACTTTTACTCTTTGAAAATTTAACAAGTTCTCTTCCACTTTTGTTTGTTTGTTAATGTTATTGTTGTCGCTATGTAAAAATTCAAGTGTTGTTTTTAAAATCAAGGTAGTAGACTGAAAAGGAAATAGAGATCTCTACAATTGAGATAAACTTGAATTTTAAAGAGTGTCGGTTGTTACGACCAGAACATAAGCAGATTTTCAACAAAACAATATCTAGATGACATTGATACAACTTGGAAATTTTTCAGAATTACCACATTTTATGATCGATTGGTATTGTAGATTACTTAAAAGATTTATAATTTTGATAAAATTCTTGTTATTGTTGTCAGAAGCTTACATGTAGACACATAGATACATTTTCCCAAGTATAGATTATTATTGCTACGGTCCAATGGTTGAGTTATTTCAAATAATATTAACGATATTACGAAATTACTGGACAATATTGCACAGTTCAAATTGAGAATTTAATCACAAATCTGACACAAAACCACCCACATTTAAAAGTATCCAACAAATAATAATAAAAATTCATTGTCTAATGATTAGATATCTGTGAATGATTTTTGAAAAAAAATCGTGATTTTATATTTTGCAAGCTATTACAATAATCAAATTTATTTTTTTTTTTGAACAATCATTGATTGTTTGTTGAAATATAGACGGCAATCTCAATTTGTGATTGTTCACGAACAATCCGATGAATATGTTTGATTAAAATTGGCATAGATATTTGATGTCCGGATTAGAGAGAAATCAGAGAATTGTTGGCAAGTCTTGTCAACGAGATGAAGCTGTCTGTTATTTTCTTAAAAAAGAAAGAAAGAAAAATTATGAAAGTTTCAGATATCATCAAAAACGATAAACTATGGTCAACTGTAATAATGTAAATTTTTTCTTTATTTTATTAAATTTTTTAAGATCGTATCTTTTTGTTTTTATAGTATGGATAGTTAGCGATATTGAAAGAAGTTTTATAAAAAAAATTCCTGAAATTCTCACATAATTTAATTATTGTATATATGAGATTATAATAATTGTTAATAAATATGACAAATTTCCATGTATATAAATATTTCTACTAACTCACATACATGTTATGTAACGATAAATTTACGTTATTCTTTAAACTAATTAACCCAAATACAAGATTACAATGCATATTATTTGAATCTTAACTAGTTATACCTACAAACAAACACAGAAAGAAAAAAACGGAGTGAATTAATTTAGAAATTTTTAATTACGACTTTGGTTTTCAACACATTTCTACTTTTTTTTTCGTTCGTCCAGGCTTTTTCAAATTTAATTAAAAACGACTTATTTTTGTAAATTATTCAGATTTTTTTTCAAACGACCGTTTATGAATAATTAATCAATAAGAAATGCTTATTTTCTCAAATCCTTCAATATTATTACGTAAAAAATTAATGTGTAAATTTCTCCGTTAATTAGAACGATTTTTTGTGCGTACACTGGAACTATTAAATTGTTAGATTATTCTCAAAATACGTAATAATAATAATATTTATTCCAGTTGAAATCCCATAGAATTTCAACACGAGACTAGACTAGACTGTGGTGCGACATCATAAAATAATAGAACATAAAAGTCGATTACAAGAGGCAATATTTACAGGCAAGTGGGGGATGAATTCGATCTCTAACACTTTCATATTGATTGTGAAATTTTCTATAACAATACAATATACTCTATGTAGACTAATATAATAACGTATAGATATAATAAAAGTTGGGGAAAGGTTCACAATGAGACCACGACATGTTCGAAAATTGAAAACCACCAACTCACAGTTTTTATCAAACTTCTATCTTATTGATACAATTTAGACAAAAATATTATACCAGCTGTTATCTACCATTTGTTTAGACAATTATTTTTGAAAATTCTTTTCTATTCTATCTAGATTTTGGTTGTATATTCAATGATTTCATTATCTACTATAGTTTATAATAAAACAGACAAATTTTCACTTCTAATTAAACTAAGCGTTAAATTTACAACAATGAAGTGTTCTCTAGGAGGGAAAATATATCAGCAGGTATTGTTATGTTTAATTTAAACTCATTTACTTTCATAAACATAGCTATTATCACAACAATGTGTATATGTACGTATGTCCGAACATTATCTTGTTGTATATTACGAACAACAAGAAATTTCTAATTATAAATAAAGTGCATTCTGTCAGAAACACATTTATGGTCTCGAAAATAATTCTAGATCTTTAATTCAGATGTATCTACTTATAACTAGTGGGATTCTGTGAGAAGTCATCATCAACGACGACTATATTGACAGTTAAACGGTATTCTGCCAGCAAGTCTTGGTGGACGGTCTTCTCCCCACCCATTTACAATTGACAAAATTGGCCAATAGTAGACAAGCATACACAGTAGAGCTTACAGCTTACTTGTTACTTGGTTCCTCTGTAGATGGAGTTGGCGGGAACTACGTTCAACACCGAAGATGACGATGACTATGACTTTGTTACAGAATCCCACCCAACACAGCCAACCAGAAGATACACGTATTACGAATGTAATCAATCAGTTGGATTCTAACGCAACTCTTCATCTTTATCTGTATCTCTAAGGAGTTGCTTGGCAATAAAAATCAATTCAAACCAAATCCACATCTTTATCTTCATCTTCATCTTCTCTCCACCTATTTACAGCTGACAAACTCGGCCAATAGTAGATAAGTTCACATAGTAAAGGACAGGGATATAAACTGGCGATAGGAATATGATTTAAATGTCCCGCTAAGTTTGCTGGGCGGAGCAAACAAATCTGCAAAGAGTGGGGACTCATGAATTAGAATTTCCTTATGGATATCCATAAAGAGTGAGAAGAGGGTAAAGATGTAGAGTGGCGTTTGAATCCAACTGATATACCTACATACTTTTGGGAGAGTGTTCACTATAAGTAAATATTCACTCTAAATGAATTGTCCCTGCTTGTAGTTTATTTTATTTTCCTTTATATTTGATTTGTGATATAAAACTTTTGAGAGAAAGTGCATTTAACGAGCCGAGCCGTCTTCTTATCGTCACAAAACATTATTCCTTCAATAATGTCGAAGCTAGTAAAGTAGGCAAAAGAAATCAAACAGTAACTAAAGTGGACAGAAAAATAACACAAATCACCGAAGAAAGATGGTTCAGAAAAGTCAAGTTAATCTCTGGCGAGATGAAAAGAGAACAGTACGATACAAACGATCAAAGACTATACGACGAACTGTCGAGTTTACGAGAATATTGTTGGTTTTCTTTGTTGTTTTTCCAATTGGTCGCAAAATTTTAATAAAACCTCCCGAAATAGGATTCATTTAACTTAAAATATTTAATAATTTTCACCCCAACAGATGAGTCTTATAAATAAACCGTCATTATATAGACTATTTCGTAATATGGCATGCCTGTTTGCGTCAAGAGACAAGAAGCTAAATAGTAATAAACTTCGTCGTTTAGGTCCAGGAAGTACGGGAATGTTCTTATACATTGTAAATTTTATGTTTATAAGGTGTGGCGCAAATATTAAGCACTGCTAAGTGTTATGGGACAAGTATATAAGCAACCTAAGGGCTAAAACTTCGTAATTCCCGAGCAAAAAATTCCACATTTTCTAGTATTGGCGGCCCGAAACTCATGTTTGTTGGGATTATATTTTTAAGGGCTCCCTCAGTGAGGTACACCACAAGAAGAAACTTTAGCCAAAATTTTCAGTTTCATAGACAGCAAATAAAAAATATTGCTTCAATTCTCACGGGACACGTTAGGTATATTTTTTATTTCTATTATAAATAATAGCAATGTTTTTCGCAGTAGTTTCCATTTAAACAAAATCAGTGCCTCAAAATTAGCATATAATTTCAAATTTCAGCTTTATATCATTTATGATAGCTGTACTGAAATTTGCATATAACGAACGCGAAAACTTCTATATCTAATAATGATATTCGTAAAATTAATGATTTTTATTACTAGAATTTACAGTAAAATTATACGTTCAAAAACTTTTACCATAACTGCTATATATCTGAAATATCTAAAAGTTTTTATTATGCATTTGTTTAATTATACACTAGATAGATAGGTACTTTTTTTCCGCCCTTTAGTATTTTGTATGTTTTGGAGCTTTCGAGTAAAATTTCTTATCAATTTTTTTTTTTTCTAAATAAATATAATGAAGTTGACTTGTTACTATTTATAAAAAATATAATTAACTTACAGAACAATGTTGATGAATGATGATGGTAGACATACCTAATTATTTTAGTCTTTTGCAATCTCTTTGTCTACTTTTCTTATCAACTTTCATCCAACATTTCTTTGTACAAAATTTACTGTAATTTAATAATGTTTGGTTTACGAGATCTTTATCTGCATGGATTATAGAAGAGTACAACCTCTTATAATGGAAGCTGCTTTTTTTTTGTTTATATACAAGAAAATGCACTTCTTTTGGCCTCTTGTTTAAACTGAAACTTAAAAAGTAATTCACATATAGTCAAACTACGATAACATGGCCGTTTTGACTAACTGTAAAGTAATAAAACAATTGCAACAATACAGTAATGTGGCAAAAATAAACATTTGTTAAAAGGAATATTTTACTAATGTCAGAACATCTGGACAAAAGACTTTTTGGGAACGCGGAAGACCCCATTCTGACTTTATATTTTGTTTTGCTCCCCTGCATAGGGCCCTGGTTTCGCTACACTTTATGAGTATTTGCTTGCAATTTAACACTATTTGCGAAGTTGAAATTCTAAAATTCACGATCTAAAGGCTAAAATTCACGATCCAAAAGCTAAAGTCGGTTCCCATAGAGTACAAAGTTCTTAAAAAACTTGCTTTTTGTCTTTTTAAGCTGCGTGTGTATTTATGGGTCCTTCATAATAGGTAATGGGCATCGTGAATCGTAAATTGCTTATAATTTATAAGGACCTTTTGACTGTGTTGCAGGTTTTTGGATATCTTCAGTACATGACTACCAAAGAAGAATGGCGCGGTTACATGTAGAATCGACCCATTTTAGAAAAAACTAGCCACACGGGGAAATAAGTATGTGGACAATGCTCAAAAGGTTGAGTTACCCCAAATTTGAACCTTGCGGCATGTAGGTACAGTTCTCGTGATATAGGCGCTCAAATTGAGGTTACGCGACGAAAATTTTAAAGTCCCGTCACCTCTATACCCTTTGACCGAATTTGACGCAATTTAGTATAAAGGTATTACTAGCAAATGACTATCCGAAGGGCGAGTATCAAATGATTTGATCTGTATTTACTTGCCCTTCTGTATCACTGAAAACTTCTTACAATTAGTCCCATATGCAGTGCCGGACTGGACAGGGAGGATATGGGGAGATTTCCTCCGAGGCCAATGAGTTTTTGGGGGCCAAATAGCGTTTGAGGGGCCACCGATAATCTTCTAAAGTATTCTTTTTTTTTTGATCAACTATTTAAAAACAAAATCTAAAACCAAGGTGTGCTGTAAAACTTACCCTTTCGATGATACACCTTTGCTGAACCTCTCCTATAAGGTTGTGCAGTCCCTCAAGGCTGATCACTTAGGGTGGATGGTAGTGGTCCATTTAGGAAACACTTCACATTGATAACTTTCATGATTTATCGTTAGTAGTAATTTCACTCCCGCACTTGCACTGATTGACTCACAACACACACTGTGTCCAAAACACTAACTATTTTATTTAAATTAATAGATTAGAAAAAATTTTGATGTTGACTCGTCGATGTCTTAAAATCAACTGATTAGAAAAGTTGTAACAACAAATTTAGACAGAGGACATTATGCAACTTTATTTCGTATGTATCGTTGTTATCAAAAAGCCAAAAACTTGTCAATATACGTGTTTTGTACAATTGTGTCGTAAAGTATGTAACAGCTAAGTAAACAGTGCCGGACTGGACAGGGGGGATATGGAGAGATTTCCTTCGATGCCAGTGAGTTTTTGGGGGCCAAATAGCGTTTAAGGGGCTACCGATAATCATTTGAGTAATTTTTTTCGATCGCCAACTGAAGAGATACCTTCGTTTCCTATAAATTCCCTCGGGGGCCAATGTAAGCCAGTCCAGCCCTGCACATATGACTACCTCCTGTATATAGGTCAAGTTTCAGGTGGGTACCTGGTGGTAGGAAAAAGTTGAGTGTCAGAATAGGAAGTCCCCAATAACTCCAAAAAGGTGAGTAAATATACGTCGAAGAGCCTTCTGGTAGACCTTGACTAGTAGTAGTTTGGTACCAAATTGAGTCAAAATGGGTCAAAGAACGCAGAAGTTACGGGACTGTACATGCCACGGGGTCACTGGACTTCCTGAACATTTTCCACCTCTCCATTTCCCAGTGTGACCACTTCCTCCAAAATGGGCCAAATCTATATGTAACCCTGCTGTTGTCCTTTACATTTTCGACAAACCATTATCCTTAAACGTAGATAAAGACCTTTCTTGTAACTTTTCGATAAAGAGCTTTCTCCAAAAAGTCAAAAAGGCAATTTTTTTATCAAAAGACAGTAACTTTCTACTACGATTACCATTACCATTAAGAGTCTTAGATGACTACCCATGGCTACCAATGTGTACCACTAGTGCTAGAAGCGACTCTTCTTCGTCAACCATCAAGTTTCATTCATGATATAGCATATGCAAGCTTTATAAGAAAACTATCATAATTTTTCTCAACTAATTTATTCTATAACTGTACAAAAATTGATACAAAGATAAATCACAATCTCAATTTTTAGCTTAAAGAATCATAAAAACCAATAATAAATACTACTATAGGATATAATATTCTAACATTTGTGTGGAAAAGAATCTAACAAAACGGCCAAAAATTCCAACTTGGAAAAACTCCAACAAAATAAACATCTTTCTATACTATCCTTTCATTTTTTTTTTTTAACAAATTTCAACAAATACTGTTCAGTCTAAAATATGAATCTCTTAATAAAAATCTCCCCAAAATACGAACTTCTAATAAATCTTATCAATAAGATTGAAAATAATTTACTGATTTGGAAAATTCTGTGTATGTATTTGAACAAAATGTGATGATAAATTCTGACTATTTACTGGTAATACTTGTGATGTTGTATCGAACATAAACGATTGGCACATCAATAATGGTTCCGGCATATCACTAACAACAACCTGTGTATATTGAGGTGGTAAATGCGGTGCCAATTCAAATTTAATACCATCAACTGTTTGTATTGGAATGTTCTGTACCAATTGTATGGTTTGTGGTTGTATATTTGATGAATACTGATCTTGAATATTAGATGTAACTTGTTGCTGTGATATATCCATCAAATGCATATCATCATTATTTAATAATTGTTGTGAATCTAATTTTTGAGATTCCATCGATTTCTCAGATAAAAACTGTTGAGATTCTACCGATTTTTCGGGAATTTGTGTTGAATACAAAGACTCAGAATTGTTGTCTTTTCGTTTTGATTTGACATCATTTGATATTGGATTGATATTAATCATTTTTGGTGAAGTATTTCGTCCTTTTTGTACCATTTCAGCAACCATCTGTGGTATTCTATCATTTGATTGAATAACACGTGTCGGAGGTGGTTCGGGTAAAGGGTCACATGTATGTACGAAGAATGCCTCCGGTTTCAACATATCGACTGGATGTAAATGGGCAAAACTTAACTGAAACATCAATTAATTAATTACGTAATTAAATTCAATTATTGAGTGGGAAATGGTTACTTTAACTACAGCATTTAGGCCTTGTCGAATATGTTTGTTTTTTCGGATTGTAAACGAATTAACGGTTAAAACTTTAATATCTAATGTGCCTTTACAACGACGTGCATCAAATAATAATTCTTTTTGTATAATTTTACCACCATGTGTCCAACATTGGTATTGTTTCCGGAATCGTATCTTTGGACCGGTATTTGAAATCTTCTTCGCCCATACTGTATTGGTAACATTTGAGAATAAATCAACCCAATCATCACATAATTGATTAAAATCATCACTTTCTTCGGGTATTTGTGTACGGAATTTAACTTCAAATAACTTATCTGTTAACCATTTCAATTGAATTATTTCATGTTTACGATTCATACGATTTAAAAGGCTATCAAATTCAATTTTAGCCTTTTCTTCAGCAGCCACAGCAACCGCCATTTTGTCACAAAACTACTAACCGGGACACCAAACGGAAATAAATATCGACCAACTTGTAATACCAAAAAACCATTAACAACGTATACCAATATCGTCCTTATGTCCAATGTATATATAGCTCAATTTCCGGTGATACAACCGGAACATTCCAGGGATTATAAACAGACAGGTGGGATCGATTCAACAAATTCAAATCAACCATAACCTCACTTTATTATAATTATAACTGGAAAAATTGATTAATTTCGATTCAATTCAAATTCCACAAACATATCTGCACTTAAATCATTAATTGCATCAGTTAATTCTTTCATTTTTCGAATTTCTTCACTAGTTAGTGGTGATTTCAATCGTTCCTCTACTACCATCGTTGAGAATTGTTCAAGTTCTATTTCTTTCATTTTTAACAATTTCAACTCTTTACAAGCCTTGAAAATTATAAATAATCAATTAGATATGAAAATTTATTGATAATAATAATACATACCAGAAAATATCTATCTTTTAAAGTTTCGATTTCTTGTGATAATTGGTTCAATTGTTCACTTGTAACTTTACTATCTTTGTATGATTTTAATATATGTTCAGGTATTTTGAAGCATTGTCTCATTTCAGCCTAAAAATTCAAATATTGTTATTTTGTTTGGTTTTAATTGAACGATTACACGAGTGTGTACCTGAATTCTTTTCAACACTGGTTGTGTTGCTTGCAAATAAAACTTTTCGAAATTATTAAATTGATTTTGTACTAAAGTTCTATTATCAACGGTTTGTTCCCAAGGTTCTTGAACATTTCGTAAAGTATTCTTAATGATAATTTCAGTTAAATCACAAACTAAAACAAATAAATTTAGATATGTTATGTTTTTATAATTATTAATATAAATGAAAATTGTATACAATCTGAATATAGTTCAGTTGGACTGAATTTGAAGATTTCCTTTGCAATTTCATCTTCAATTACACATTTTTCGTCTAATTGCGACATTTTTTCTCTTGAAAATTCTCCTGAAAATGTTCGTTAAATTCGTGAAAAAAATTCAAAATTTCAATTGACAGTTATTGTTTAATAAAAGATACTGTAGAGGGCGCTTCGATATGAGCCGGCTTGTAGCACTATTGTCAGATTTCAGAATTCTCTGTAATCTACAGATTTCCGTCGAACGGTATGTAAGGGTATGTTTACACCAGGAAAACTTTCTCCCCTAATATCTTTAGCTCTTTGTTTAAAAATAAAGAGACAGGTAATCTTCTCTCTGTAAAAATGAAGAGGAAGCTTTTTTTTGAAAGGGAAGTAGAGCAAGTAGGTGGTTTAAGGGGGCCTTTAACCTCCCACAGTATCGAACCGGAGCCACCGGGCAACCGATTTGATGTCCGCATCTTTCAAGATAGTTATCCGAGCAATTCAAACGCAACTCTTCATCTTTATCTCTAAGGAGTTGCTTGACAGTTAAAATCAATTCAAACGAAAATCCACATCTTCATCTTCTCTTCACACATTCACACAAACTAGGCCAATAGTAGGTAAGTTCACACACTAAAGGACAGAGATATAAATTTGCGATAAGAACAGTTATAGATATATGATTTAAATGTCCCACTAATTGTAAGCTTGCTGGGCGGAGCAAGCAAATCCCTAAAAAGTTAGGACGCTTGGATGGCCATTTCTTTATATGAGAAGAAGATAAAGATGAAGATGAAGATGAAGAGTACGTTTGAATTGCTCGGATATTGCTATAGCTTTGTTCGACATGATTATTCGGGGTTGGAGCGGTGCCTTAAGTGCAGCGATGTCTAACGTGTGTATGTCACTTCACGACGATGAGCGTATGGAGTGCACATTTTCGTACCCGGCGAACGCAATAAAGAACTCCTCCAGTTCCAGAAACGACAACCGTGCGTGCGGTTTGGAGTGCACGGGACTAAAAAGTGCAATCCGTAGAAAAGCGTTCGATATTCTACTTATTGTTTTGCCACATAAGGAATTCTAATGTGGTATGAATATCTTAAGAAGTACACTTACAGGCAACAAAACTCATTGGTGATTGTCAAGAGTCAAGAGAGTTATGTAATTTTTGGGTTTCCGGAAACCCAAGACCAGTTATGACCGCTCAATGGATATTCCTGTTTCTTTGGGAACTGATTACACGTACAGGAGGACTAGAATTGCAATACCCTTCTTTTCTCCGGATATATCCTCTTGTAAACGTTAAATTTTTGAACGGCTGATTGTTGTAAGTGTAAAGCATTCCCCACACTAATACTATTTTCGGTTGTAGCAGTGGCAACGACAACTTTCTCCCATAAGCAGTACATGGAAGATATAGTCTATCTCACGAATCATGAGCTAAATGGTCATAAAACATCTGTCTGAACCAAAACATTGATGTTGCTGGTAGGGATGTGGTCGAACCACTGGCTCGGTTGACTATGTTTGACTATCACCGACATACGCTTCTAGGTAGTCTCTTCCTAAACATCTGCTACACACCTTCGTTTATACTGAACGTACAGCTTAACTTGAATCGCTGTGCTTCATTGGAAGTAACCAGGCTTTATATGTGCGTTAGAAAAAGACAGATACAATAATGAGTGTTCGTACTAGTTCGAAATTTTATGACCGTTTAGCTCATGATTCGTGAGATAGACCATAGTTGTCATTGCCGTTGCGACAACCGAAAATCGGGTCGGTGTGGGGAATGCTTAAAAAAGCAAATACCACCACCAATGGCGGATTTAGGCATGATCTTTATGGTCTCCGTTCAATAAAAGTGCCCACTTCGCGTCCAAAAAAGTAGAAATAAAATTGGGTTAATTGGGTAGACTTTCAAACAGTGCTAGTCCATACGCCCCAAAGTTAACCCCCTGAGAACCACATCGATGTAGAAATGGACACAGGCATAACATAAACTTGAAACACCTATGCCTAGGTGTCGTTCCTTCTTATGACTTAAATAGAGCAACCCTAAAGTCGACAGTTTAATACAAAGGGATGAACAAGCAATTTGTGAAATGCATCTATTTCTTCTCAACACATTGTCAAAAGCGAGGAGGTTTGCAAGTTAACTGGTACGTGTAATGAGCGCCTTAGGATCTGCCTTAGTATCGTGGTCACCACTTGGCAACATTGGAACGTGATAGAATTCGCAATCTAATCGCGTCTATTTTTTTATCTTTTTTCTTTTTTCAATGTACTCGAAATAATTGCAATAGAAACAGAAGTGGTTTTCCAAGGCGGCATATTATCGAAATTATTCAAGTTAGCTGTCAACTGTCAACCAATCAGTCAATTGCGTAAGTTTTTTGAGGTTATGTTCAAATTAACTAGTTAAAATTGTTCTCCGATTCCGATTTTTCTTCTTTTAAATATTTTTAAGAATTTCTGTGATAAAAACCAATGAAACTGTCGACTTTCTTACGTAATATCATTATCGGTGTACCAATTGGTATAACAATAGTTGATTCAATTGGTTATGTTGCTCGTGTTGATGGTATTTCAATGCAACCAGCTTTAAATCCTGATCGTAATCACACTGATTATGTTTTTTTAAATCGTTGGTCTGTTAAATCGTATAAAATCAAACGTGGTGATATTATATCGTTAATTTCACCAAAAGATCCATCACAAAAAATTATCAAACGAGTTGTTGGTATTCAAGGTATTCACACCCCATATCTAATCTCAAATATATCAAATTTCTATTTCCTATTTTGCAGGTGATATCATTGCAACATTAAATTATAAAAAAAGTGTCGTGAAAATACCAGAAGGACATTGTTGGGTAGAAGGTGATCATATTGGTCATTCATTAGATTCAAATAATTTTGGTCCAGTATCACTAGGTCTGATAACAGCTAAAGCATCCTGTATTGTTTGGCCACCATCACGTTGGCAATTCATACAATCATTCCTGCCCGATTCACGTCTACCATTAAATGTATCTGAATTATAACTAGAAGAGAGGAAAATGCGTGCTATAGCTTTAGTTGATAAACTTGAGTTCCCGTTTTCTGGAAATATTGCCAGAAATGCATTAACTTTTGGTGATGTTGATAATGATGGATGTTATGAGTTTGTTATTGGGAATAGTGCAGGAGATGTTGCTGTATTTAAAGTAAATTAAGTAAAAAACAATACCTGATTGTGCGTAGGGAATAAGACACCTGTTTTGTAGGGCAGAGAAAAAGTCCAAACATTTTCCGAATTGGGTATGGTTGCTTGTGTAGCTGTTGGTGATATTTTGAATAAAAAACAAAATTATCTAGTAATTGTCACTGCCGATGGTTGGTTTTATATCTATGAAAGTAATAAAGGTGAAACTAGTGGAAATTCCGTTGTTGAACAAGCTCAAAGTTTAGAAAGTACCGGAGATACAAAGAAGAAGAAGAACAACAATGCTCTTCTTAAATGTATCCATACACAACGAATACCGGCAAATGTTAAAGTTAGAGGAATTGTACAAAATTGATTGTTGTTTTGTATAAATTCTATTATTTCTAGAATATCGTATTAGGTGATATTGACGAAGATGGTAAAATTGAAGTGATTCTTGGCCTGACTGATAGGGTTGTTCGGTCTTATCGTTGGGTTGATGAGATCAATAAATCTACCATTCAGGAAGCTAAAAAAACTTCTGAACCAACTGGTAATTATACTCATACTGTAAATATCTTTATTAATCTATTAATCAACTAGAAATGACTGTTTTGGGAAGTCTGGTAGCTTTAAATAAATGGGAATGTACCAATCAAATCGGTTCAATAACATTACATCATTCAGTTGATGGAAAACCTGCTATTCTGGTAGCACAACCGGGTGGTACTTTTATGCGGATTCGTTGTCATCCTGAAGATGGTAGTAGTTCATTATTACATCCAGATCAAAGTGAACCTTCTGCAAGGTGAAATTTGGTTGTATTTTAAAATTTGTTGAAAGTAATAAGAGAAATTTTAGTGCTTCTAGTGATACACCTGCTGGTTCGTCAGTTGATTATCAATCTCTTGGACGATCCCGGATGCGAAATGAAAATATTTCAACGGAAATTATTGGTGATTTTAAAACACTCAATAAAGATGATGCTAGTACATCAACAACACCAAAAGTATGTCCTTATGCTGTGGCAACCTTAGATGGTACAATTATGTTAGTTCAAGATGATGTAATTCGCTGGTAAAGTTCAATAAATAGTTCTCCGGATAAACAAATTGATTAAATTATAATACATTTAGGGCTCATGCTGTAAATCACCAAATTTTCGCTTTGACCAAATTGGATATCACAGGAAATGGTGCTGATGATATTGTTGTTTGTTCATGGGATGGTCAGACGTATTTTCTTGATCAAGATAAGAATTGTGTTAGTTTTAATGTAGAAGAACCGGTACAAGCATTTGATAGTGGTTATTATAATTTATCAACTGACCAATCGCCAGTAACTGCCTTAGTTTATGTTACATTTAAAAATACAGTAATCTATCATTATTACTGAATTTTGTTTTTTGATCTAATTATCTACTTACAGATTATTTTATATTATGATATTCCGCTCAAAGATATGGTGATAAGAAGGTATAATGTCGATCCAATATTGATTGATTATTATAGAAATAAAGAGGGTAAAACACGAGAAGAAGCTATAGAAATTGTAAATGGTATTAGTCGACAGAAAAAGAATAAATTTGTGTCATATCTTTTGTATGGTAATGAAAAACGATTTTAAAGACAAGTACAATTTTTTATTTTTATTTGATTGATTCTCTCTTGGGAAATATACAAATATTTAAACAGAAATAAACTATTTTACACGAAAAGAGGAAAACAAGTCTATTTTTTTATTATTCTTCGTTCCTTAAATTAGGCCTTAAAAATTAGTTTTGCTATTATTTAATGATCACTAATGAAACTTACAGGAATACTCTAGTTTTTTTTTTTAACCTAAAGATATGTACACATATTGGGCCAAATTTATCAAATGATGATGATTCGATGATCTTTTTTTGCACAAGAGTGTTAATCAAAAAACCAAAAACAGTGGCATTGAAAGCAACTCATAATTTTGGCACGTTATGCTGGTTTGACTAGTCGTTCATGGCTCTGATAAATTCGTAGAATTCACTTATTGTTATTATTTTGGTCAAACTACACTATGTCTTAAATTAATCGGCTAATATAGCAGCCCCAAGACGATCTGGCAGTCTTGACTTTAATTTAGTAAAGGGGCTAAATAGCTAGAAAATAAATTCCTTGAGTTTGTAACAAGATAGCCGCTCTTTATTTTTTAGGGAGCGAAAAACTTGAACGAGCGGTTTCTGCGTGTCAGACCCCTTTCAGACCAATCGTATCATAATCAACCAGAATCTGACTAGCAAAGATTCGCATAAGAAACAGCGAATTTGGCCACGTATTGGTTCACACTGCTTCGATCTAATTCGAATCATGATTCAAGCAAGCATTAATTTTGCTAGTCTGATTCATGAATCAATAGTAAAAGACGACATGGCACTAGTGACACAAAGAAATGGCCTTTGCTACTCACAATCAGATTCGGAATATTTCTGATTGATTCGGATTCGCTTGGTTCGAGAGGGCCCCGAAAACCCTTGATTGTTGCCCATGCCCGGACTGGACAGGGGCGGATATGGGGAGATTACCATCGGAGCCAATGGGGTTTTGGGGGCCCAAATTGAGATTGAGGGGCCGCCGATAATCATTTAAGATCATCAGCTGAAGAGATGTCTTCTTTTCGTATAATTTCCCCCGGAGTCGGGGTAAGCCAGCTCGGCACTGATTGTTGTTACTTTTACTGCATTAAAGTCAGGACTACCAAGTCATTTTAGAGCTACCTTTATAGACGTGATATGAACAATAAAATATAGAATAAGTGAGAAATATTGCAATGATAAAATCGAAAATTAATATTAATTATAATACTGTTATAAAAGAAGTTTTCATTTTCTTTCCCAACTGGTATTGTAGAACCATGTTTCATCTCTAGATTTTCCCCAAGTTGATTCTAGACTGTTCTCCTAAAAATATCAAAAATTATTTGTTAGATTTGTTTTTATAATCAACTTCCAGTGGCGGATTTAGGCTTCAAGGGGGCCGAGGCCGGGACTTTTATTGTCCTGTAGGGGCCCCCTGTCTTACGGGCCCCGATGCGGCCGCCTCCACCACCTATGCGTTAATCCGCCACTGTGTCAACTTCAATAACTTACACCAAACTGTGAGTGTCCCATCGATGACGAACTCAAATGATAATCCATATTGGAATAATACGGATAATTATTATAGCAATTTGTCGTTGAACTTGTAGTACTTAGTACCGTTGGTTGTGTTGACGAGCACCAAGATCGATGTTGATCCAATGAAAAACTATCAATTGAAGCCGGTGACCATATACTAGAATTTGCTGAATTCGTATACGTTGATGATGGAATCTAGAACATTTAATTTAATTGATTTCTAGTTTTTTGTTACCAATTTACCGGATTTAGGTACCGTAGGTGAAGTGGTATTGTTGCTGGTTACTAGTGCTTGAGGTTTTATGTAATTGGGACTATCCCTGAGATGCGGAGCTGTGGAGACACTTGGAGAGCTTGCAGATGAACTAAAAAATTCGTTAAAAAATTGATTGATTTGTGTCCATTAAAAAAACAATGTTAATAATTTATCGACAAATGTACGATAGGTACTAACCGTAGAGTTTGATAATAATTATGTCTTATATTATTTCTGTATTGGGGTTTGTGGACCCACCTGGTGTTAGTGTTATTGTTGACAGACACCGGTGTTGGAGAGGATTTCGTTAAAATCGTCGTCGCTGATTTGTTCTTTAATCTGGTCGTTTTTTCAACATTCTGTTGTTGTTGATTGTGCTGTTTCTGTTGTTGTCGGCATTTCGCTCGTCGATTCTTGAACCAGACCTTAAATTAAATTTGTCCTTAATTCAATTTAAATGCGTCGAGAAAATTTTGTTAAAATATCAAGTTGCTATTTAACTGAAAATCAATAAAGGACTTTCCAACACAATACAACAGGAATCCTCACAATTACTGAAAACGAGAATATATCCATATACACTATACAGATAATGGCTTCACATTACCAAACACCAAAAGGCAATATTAAAAAAAAAGAAATATTTTAAACGAAATTGTAGAATTTGCGGTCAATTCAAAACGGAGTACGTGCGTCAACAATAAAAGTAGTTTTTCTTTGATTGTGCGATGACAATACTGCAAAACAGTAGACACAATGTCGCACATTATAATAAATCAGAGGCACATTAGAAAGCGATCCATTTACTGTAGTGAATGGGTGATTGTTGGGGGCTGTTTGTTGGCTTATTAGCTATACAACAAGATGCATAGGCACGTCTCGCCTACAGCTATTGTTCGCCCCAAAAACAACCACCACCATCACCCCACATTCGATCCAGATATTTTCATATCAACGTAAACAAATTAAATTTTCATTCCATACCTGGACACGGGATTCGGGCAAATTAATTTTCAGGGCGACCTCTTCACGCATAAAAATATCAGGATAACGGGTCTTGCCGAACAGCGTCTCCAGGACATCGAGTTGTGCCCTGGTGAAGGTCGTCCGTTCTCTACGCTGTTTTCGTTGATTGCCTGCACAAACACATGAATCAGGATTAGTGAACACTGAGCCGGGAGGGATATACTCCTCATTAAAACGAAGAAGCACACCACACACTCTCGCACCAAAAAAAAAAAACCATAAAAAAGGACCACATAACGAAAATTCGCTGATAAATATCCAGTCGGACGCGGTTTTAAATGAAAATAATAAAAATGTTTAATAATTTGTTTGGGAATAAATCGGACATTGACTATTGAAATTTTATGAAAAACCAAATATTGTGTTTATGTTCGAAAATTCAATAAATTTGAATAATTGACCTAAAATGATGGATAATCAAATATCGTAACCATTCAAATGGAATTTATAACATTTGATATATTTATTTGTTAAAATAGCGAATTTATCGTATATATGTCGAGATAATGGCTTTATTTCCAACCAATATTAATACAAATAATTCAACTCACCACCAGGATAACCGGCCATTGATGAATGCAACGAATCAACAGGAAGTCCATGCAATCCTAATCCAGGGACTGGATATGGTGCTGATTTCAAGTATGCCATACTGGAAGAACTTCCGCCACAAGTGCTTCCAAAGCCGGGGAAAGATAGTTCGCTTTCGGGGTTGCATCTAACCAATAACAATAAAGAAATAGAAAGAGGAGAGGCAAAAAAAAACACGAAATATTAACAACAAATTTTGCGATAAATGTCGAAATGTACCGAAAAAACGGGTCGTTTCAAACTTATAGTTTTGTGGTTTTTTTTGTGTGTGTGTATGACAAACAAGACAGACAACTGACCATCTAACAATACAACAAATACCTAACGATAATGACAATTTCTTCGAAAACCATTTTAGTAGACAGCGTGGTGTCTAAAAGGGCCAGACAACAACATACCTGAAAATTGGGCACTAATGTGGAAAATACTAGTTGTTGGTTCAATAGTTAACAAAACTATGGTGAAAACCGACTATTGAAAAGCTTGACAAGAAATGCTTGGTATATTCTTATGGACGATTAACCGTAGAAATTGGGTACCATTGAATAGATGTTGTGGTAATTGTTAGTTGGAACGTTGGCGGTATTTATAGAAAAATTGAATTGTTTATTTTTATTTTGTTGTGTATTCATTGTGTATGGACCAGTCAAGTCCCAATTAGACTACGATTAAATTAGAGATAGCTCCTGCCTCTGTCATTAATGGGCAAATAGAGGGTGGCAATCTAGTTAGATGTTCATGATCGTTCTGATAACGTTAACGATGGCCCATTAGTTCTATCATTGCGACTCTTTGATCTTGTCCTGAGGGGTTGTTCGTACATACATGTATGTATATCTTGTTTTCATCCATCTGTACAGAGAGAAAAATAGATCTGTGTTTATTTATACATCTATACCCTTAGGGTCAATTCCTGCCCACTCGAATTTCTTTATAAATATATCTATAAGAGGGCACCGAAAAAACAGTGGTCCCTACATATTAGTTGTTTAAAATGTATTATAAGCTGTCTTAATCTGGCAAGGCATGACGTTTCTTTTTTGTTACGGGATTAAGTGCCGTCGCTTCTGACGCCTCTACGTGGGTCACACAAGGTGTCACACAGAAACCTGATGCTTGCCATTAAGGACAATAAGGACTAACTTGTCGCCAAAGATATATACGTTAGACAACGACAACAACAGAGAATAGTAATCGTACACCCCGATATTTTTTTTTTTTTTGTCGATGACAACATTCTGCTTTCTTTTATAAAACATTAGTTGGATGGAACTGAAATGTTGTGGATATCTAATCGAAGAGATTGACGTGATCTACTTAGCCATTTCAAAAAAAATAATAAATATTGTGGTGTCCTGGGAGACGGTTGAAACTGTTGAGAGGCACATAATCTTACCGTAACTAAATCAATACATATATATTTTTGATATAATAAGCATTATCCACTTTTACATGACGAAAATTTCTCCTCTAATTAGAGTTGTAGGAACATTTGGTCAGAATTCAAACATAGATAGTTTATCCTGCGATTAATTATAACAATGCCCTATCATCCCTTTTAGCGAATCAAGATCACTCCATTTGATTTAGTCATTATTACTGAAAGGTATTAAATGCATACACGTGCCCTTGTTTGGTTTGGTTTCAATGCATTTATCGAATCTATTACCGGTGATTACGTCTCAACGCTACTATGGTGACACCCTTATTTCATTTTTAATCGTAAATCCCGCTATACCAGACCAGGTATATCGTAAAATTTGTATTTTATATATTTAGTTGAATACTAGCAATAAAGTCGTATGAAAGATTTTGCTTGTAAAATTGCAATTGTATCAAATAAAAACAGCCTCTTACGGTTGTTATCTCAAGAATCCAGTAGCGGTGTCATGTTGATGGCCATCGAAACAACCTTACTGTGCGACCAGATAAGGGAGGGGTCCAGCCCTTCAATCAAGACCCTTATATACTATACAACTCTATTAGAGATACTATATTCACACACCCATATCTACTGGCTCTATGTTTATTGTTTTACAGTGGGAAACTCACAATGTTTCCCATTAAAGTTGACAGTAGTAACGTCAAGTTTTTCATAAAATCACTACCCAACAAAGGGTCTAATTTTACATTCACTATACTTACCCAGCAGTGAGACTGTTGGGCCACATCTACTTTGGTCCCTGAAATAAAGACAAAGTCTGTTTTATAATTCAATATAGAATCATTTCAACATAAAAACAGACGAAATAGGGGGTGAAAACTTTAAAGTCGTTCGACTCGCATATTGGTTTCTTGAGTGTTCATCGAAACTCTCGTTTTTGCACTTCCGCATTATCGAACTTTAATAAGCCCATAAAGCCCACTTGATGTTTACATAGTGAACTTCATAACGCTCACTTGATTTTGTAAAAGCGTTTTCAGACATCTGTAAGTTTTATGCCGCGAAACAGGCGGACCTTTTTTTCTCCTGTTCTCTGCATCTATCAAAAGTTAGTTAAAAAGAGATCTGATCGACTATTATATTATATATCTATCTATACAAGTATTTTGTGCAATCTAGCATTAGAACGGATATTGGTTTCGAAGTTTACATTCCTTTTAATGAGGCTTGTAATGGAAATTCAGTCGTCTGTGAGTAATGTTGTGCTCTTGATTCTTTTTTTCCACAAAACATCGCAAACTTAACTGTGCCGCGTCGGCCAAAGTTAAGAAGGATGTTTCACTATTGACTGATTCCAGATGATTTCATAAATTAGATAGAAGATATGATGCTGTTTATGAACAACAGAACTAGATTTTATTGAAATTGTCGTTGAATGTTTATAGAGGGAAATCAAACTGAAAGGACTTAAATCTTGGTAGGTATATATGTTGAAAATGGGACATTAATTTTGAAATTTAATATCCGCAAATCCTTTACACTACCGTGGCTTTTCAAGTGCAATGTTCACTTTGCGTACAGCTTTATTAACATTTATGAAACGAACATGCGTACAAGTACGTACTTATGTGTGTGATGAATATACACTACACTACTATTTTCTATTCTACACCCCCAATAATGTGGAAAAGAACTGGAATTATTCATGTTCAGCATTCATCAAACAAAACATTCTTTTCTATTCATATCTCCGAAAAATCAACACTTTCAAACTACAATTACTAAACAATTTAGCTACTGGAAAGAAATATATTTCTTCCATTCTGTTAGTGTTGAACAAGTAGACAAACAGATAACCATAAGAGATGTTATCAGTGTTAGAACATTGGTGTAAATCTAAAGAACGTCGCAACTTCATACCAATTTTACAGTGGTTTAGTTTAGGCGATGCAACCATGCGAAAGCTATTGTCGGCATGATCTAGACCTAGGTAAATAAAATGGAAAAGAACAAAAAAAACGTAGGTATTCTTACTCGACAAGACTCACCCATTGAAATTTTTGAACGATGATCAGATCGATCAAAATCGCTACACACAAATAATTATCAAACACACTCTATTATTTAAATAGTTATTTGTTGTTGTTGTTGATCTATTTTGAAAATAATTTGCACCTGGTATAGGATAGAGTTGTGTTCTAAGGAAAAGACGACGCTAGACTGAATTACCACCACAGCTACTCCGAAACGGCACTACTAAATCCAATATGATCATAATATAATGATAATACTCTTTACGGGATCCATGGATTTACAAGCAACCAACTAATCGTCTTATGTGTGAATTTTGCCTCTTTTTCTAATCGGATTCGAACATTAGACTGTGAACTGGTAAGATACAAAAAAGGCACAATGATACGACCACATCTGCAACTATATTCGAGCCCTTAAACCAATAATTTCGTCAAAATGATTTTTGGTTGCAAGAAAAAACTATTAAAACGAGTTTCGCGTTAAGTAAAATTACTTAGGGGAAATGGGGGCATAACCGCATATGGGGGCAGAACCGAGTTTTTCCCTTAAAACTTTTCTAATT